>JABUQX010122556.1:12500-15000 GCA_015478945.1 Trachelipus rathkii | reverse complement strand
GCATGTACCGCTTTACCAATAAAAAAAAAATCAAATTCGCAAAGAGCAGAAAAATAGGAAAGTTGCAAAGTATTGCCAAGTAGTAAAATTTGCAATTTTTTAATTTTTCATAGTTAATAAGTATTTTACTCAATTTTAATTTAATTATAATTTAAAAAAGGCAAATAAGAAAATAAAATTAAGAATATAAAAAATATTGCTGAAAGAAAAATTTAAAAAATCAATTTATTTAAACCATAGGCAGTCGAAATATCCACAGTAGGTATATCGAAACTCAGACTTTTTTACATCGCATTTTCTCACTAATAATTTTTTTCACTATGTTTATATCTACGCCTGTGTAAACATTGGGTAGGGTACAATTTAAAAACTTTTAAATTTATTACATGCTTTAAAAGAATGGTCTTGATACTATTTAAGTATTGTTTTATGGATAGCCATAGCCTAGAAGAGACTGAAATTAATGCACTGTAAATTCCAAATTGAAACGTTGAAGTTTTGGTTAATGCACTAAAATTTTAAGATCCTTTGCTATAGGTAACGTTACGGAACAAAATAAAAACTATATCCGTGCTATACCTATCCTTTTAGTACAGGAGTTCTGTTTTTTTATTATACAGCTCATATGATCATGACCAAAACACTACCTGAATCGCCTGTCCCGAAGATAGGCTGGTAATTCAGAGTTTACTGGCTTTGCCTGGAATTTTGTATAGCTCAAAATCATTTTAATTAGCCTACTCTTGTTTGGATGTAATAAATCAATCCCTCATTTGACCCCATCTTACTGACTAATTTTTGGATATGAAGGAACCAATCGTGAGACATTAAGACATCCTGTTTCCTCTAATGGGACACCCGGTCTTTTGATTTAAGAGTTACAATCAGAGTACTGGCTTCCTGGTTAAAAAGTTACTAAAGTTACAATTTAGTTACTGTAGTCAAATTGGTGTAAATCAACCCCTCATTTTGACCCATATGACCGACCTATTTTGGGTATTAAAGAGAACCAATCTGTGAGACACTTTCAGAATCCTTGTTCTCTTAATTGGGAAACGCTGTTTGAAAAAAGTAATAAACAGAGGTTACTGGCCTCCTGGTTAAGAAACGTTTACTGTATAGGTTATAGTAGAAGTTACAATTTAGAGTCGTAGTCAAATTGCGTCTTAAGAAAAAATTAAGCAATTCCCTCATTTTGGACCCATCTTAGCTGACCTATTTTTGATATTAGGAACCAATCGTGAACATTAAATCCTTTCCTCTTAATTGGGGTGTTCTTTAGGTTAATAAAAGTATAATCAGAGATACTGGCTTCCTGGTTCAAAAGTTACTAGTTACAATTTGGTAACTTTCCCAAAATTGGTATGTATAAATCAAAACTTAACATATTGACCCATTTAACCGGCCTATTTAGGGTATAAAGGAACCAATCGTTAGACATTCAGACATCCTGTTCACCTCTTAGATATGGGAACGACGGCTCCTTTGAATAAAAAAAAATAATCACGAAACTTCTTCCTGGTTAAAAAGTTACTAGAGTTACAATTTGGTTACTGTAGTATCTCAAATTGGTTATGTAAATCAAATCCCTCATTTTGACCCATATGACCGACCTATTTTGGGTTATAAAAACAATCGTGAGCACATTTCAGACACCCTGTTCCTGCGTTAATTGGGACGACCGCTCTTTTGATTTTAAAGTACAATAGAGTTATAGGCGTCCTGGATAAAAAGATTACTAGAGTTTACAATTTGAGTTACTGTAGTTAAATTGTTATAAATCAATCCCTCATTTTGGCCCAACATCTTACTGACCTATTTTGGATATATTAAAGGAACCAATCGTGAGACATTAAGACATCCTGTTCGCTCTTAATTGGGACACGCTCTTTTGAATTAATAAGTATAATTGTCCAAGAAGAGACCGTTAGTTACTGCGCTTCCTGGTTAAAAAGGTTACTAGAGTTGTACAAATTTTGATTGAAGTTACGAGTTGTAAATTGTTTCGGATATAAATCCAATTCCGCATTTGACCCATTTAACCTTGGTCACACCTAATTTAGCGAGGCTAAATCGGGTATAAAGACAACCAATCCGGAATATGAAATTTCAGACATCAACAATTACATAAACACTGTGCGCGGATACCACGCTCTTTTATTTTAAAATAAACAATACCGAGTTACTGGCTTCCTGGTTTACAAAAAGTTACTAGATTACAATTTGGTTATGCTAGTCAAATTGTTTATCCAAATTCAATCCCTCAATTTTGACCCATCTTACTGAACTATTGGGGTAATAAGGAGGAGAGCCAATCGCCGAGGAGACATCAGACGTCCGGTGCTTCCGATCTTAATAGCCTGGCCGAGACATGCTCTTTATGATGGGTTAACAGGTACAATAACAGGAAGTAACGTGGGCTTCCTGGGTAAAAAAGTTATTAGGAAGGCCTTAGCACCACTTAATGCGTAAGCAAAGCGTACGTTAAAGTCTAACAAAT
>JABUQX010122556.1:0-10000 GCA_015478945.1 Trachelipus rathkii | reverse complement strand
ATTATTTATTTTATTTATTATATATTATGATTATATTATTTGATATTATATTATAATTATTATTCGATATTATTATAATATTAATTATTATTATTAAATAATTATCATTTAATAACAATAAGTAAAATAATAATAAAAATAAATAATAAATAATAATAATAAAGATCAAATAAATATAATAATTATTACCAAATGATTCAACATATCTCCATTTTTATCCCAATTCAATAGCATAATAATTCTGCATTACTAATATATACACTTACATTAATATATATTATAAGATTGAAGCGATTAATGTACTGGCTCGGAAAAACATAGCTCACGCGCTTGTTCAGCTTTCCGATCAGTATCTCTATGATAATACCGATAACAAATCAAATAAATCCAATTCTGGGAATAATAATCAAATAAGTAATTAATAAAGTATTTTTAAAATTTTTCCCAGTTTTAAAGAACAATCCAAAGTCAACCCATGATGAATCATTGCAACTCTTTGAAAAACTCAACTGTTTATTACATTCGTCCCTGGCAAAAATATCTGCTCGAAATATTTTTACTAGTATTTTAGATATGCTCCAACCCATTCACAATCGACTCTCAGAACCTACTACTACTGATCTAGCGTATACTCTCACCTAGTAAAAACACATACTAACACTTTAACACTCATACTTGGTACTCACTACTTACCTCTGAACAATAAAAAAAATTTGCTTATATAAACGTCAAATTCCAACGAGCAACGAACCTTTCATTTAAACTAATGATAATAATAATAATGGATTAATAATAATAATAATACATCATAACTCCAATAATAATCAATTAATAATAATACAATAATGCTAATAGAACTATAATGACATTCCCAGTTTAATAATAAATAAATAATTATATAATAATACATATTTCCTTCTCTGAAAGTATAATTAAATTAATTACATAAGTTATCGAATCACAAATAAATGAAATTTATAATATAAATAATAGATAATAATAATTTTAATAAAATAGATAGTAATGAATTAAATAAATCGCTCCAATCTATGAATACCTGATAGTGCAGAAAATAATGAAGTAGATAAATAATAAAATTAATAGATAAATAATTTACAAATAATAATAATATAATGCACATAATATAAAAATATAACCTGTTTTTATTACAATAGGTTCTCTACTATAGGCCATGAGCGATCGGCTAGGACAGAAGTTAAGAAAAGGAGGAAGGGTTGACAGTGGAGGGGTAAGAAAAGGAGATTTAAACCCCAGATAATATAAGGGGGAAGGGGCAGAGACTATTTAAACAACTTCAATAGGAGGCGGGAAAAAAAAGCCGGACGAGCGATACGAAACACGGAGTATAGAGTATTTAGAAACAATTGAAATAATACTAACTTAATAACTTAAAAAGCATAAGTATGATATAACTCTATAATCACTGATTGATAAAATGGAGTGTGGGATTATCGTAAGTGGAATGTGAGTGTACTATATTATTATTAATTATTGTATTTATTATGATATTAGTATATGTCTGACATATATTGATGTAATTAGATATATTAATAATGGTTATTATTAGATGTATTATTATTAATTGGGTTAAAATCAGTGACACTCTTAAAAATTGTAAGTTGGTATATGCTATTATTTATACAAAAGTATAATAGGTAGAGTATGTAGTATAGTGATGTAGATGAGTAATGTTGATAGGTTAATGTGGTAATGTTGGGGGTAGAGATAATGTATATGTCTATAATCCGTGAAGTATATTATTTATATATTTGATTTAATAATACTCAGTGTTGAGATTTAAATAATGTTATATATATAAAGTAGTATTATATATAATAGTATTAGATGTGTGAGGTGATAGGTTAGAGTAAGAGTATGTATAACATTATAGGGGTAAGTTTTAGGTGAATATGGTTATAAGTGTATTAAGATGATGAAGTAAGAATATTAATATTCTGAAGTAGATATATTATTAATTGTATATACATATTAAAATGAGTTGATATAGATAGAAGTTATTTAAAACATAAGCATCCGTATTAACTTTAATTATTAATATATAAGTAGTGATGCTACGCGATGCCAGTATATATTTATAGATTATTTATATGAGTATATTATATATTAATTATTATATATGAGATAGTAATTGTAGATGGTGATTGATGTAGGATAATGTATTTATTATTTGGGCATTTAGTAGATTATAATTTTTAGAGCTGAGTTTATTATAATGGGCTATTAATAATTTATTATAATTATTAGTATATATGAATATTGATATTATATATATTATTTATTATATATATATGATAGATATTAATATCAACATGTGATTAGTAAGGTCTAGTGAGATCATATTAGAAAAGGGAAGTTTGTTCGGTGACTTCATTAATATAGACTAAGATAATATAATCTATACCATGCAAATGGAGGATGGTAAATTAACTAATATGTCTTTTATTTGTTATATTATATTTTGAATTATTAGTTGATATAATAATTAATAATTAATTTAATTATTACTATATATATAATTTAGAATAATAATTTATCATATTTTTAATTAATTAATTTATTATATTTTATATAATATTATTTAATATATATTAATTATTATATATTAATTACTTATAATTATATTATTGATGATTTTATATTAATTATTTATAATCTTATTATTTATTAAATTATTTAATATTATATATAATTATTTATATATATAATTATTTAAATTATATATAATATTATAGTATATAGATAATTAATTAATATTATATATATATTATATATATATATATATATATATAGTAATATATATTAATATAATATATATTATATATTTGATAAAGTCTAATCAATATATATATCTATATTATATTATTATATTAATTTTATAATATATAGAATTTCATATATATAATATATATATATATTATAACTATTATATATATATATAATACCGTAAAAATTAAAAAGTATTAATAAAATAAAAAAATAGTATAAATATATTTTAATATATTAATTAGTGGGGTTAGGTTGACATTTGTCAAGTTTAGAACCAACTAATTAAAGAGTATAATTAATAGCAGTCCAACCTTGAAAGAGTCTTTTTGATGTTCGTATTCTTCAGTGACTAGATACGTAAAAGCTTAGTTGTCGTGGAAGACGTTTGGATTTTAAAAAAGCTAAGATTTCGAGTTAATAAGAAGAGTTTGAGTTTCAAAGTAAGAAAGTTTAAGATTCTGAAGTGAGAGCATTGCACTTACTAGTACTTAGGAACTTCATTACGCATATATACTACTCGGCAAAAATAAATTAAAAATTCTACCAAAATAGATGTAAATCCCGTATTCGTCAATAATTGAGGAACGGAAAAGGCCACATAACCCCATGAAATCCCACACCAGCGCAGACGACCATTTATCAGCTTTTTAACATGTAATAAAAATTCATTATTCAGAGAATTGGCTGCAGTTTTTTGGTTTTCGCCGTCACCGCGAATAAAATTAAGAAAACATAAACATCTGTAACAAGACCTGGGAGATTGTTTTGGATTAGTATATTGGGGTATTATGAATTCGGCTATAATGAGCATGAGAGCGATAGGTCATGGATCATTTCAATGTATATCTGAAGCTAAACTTTCGATTAATAAGTATAGTTAAAATTGATAAGTTTTGTATATACTGCATCATACTGTTTTGTTCTTTCTTTCTATGTTGTCAAAGAATAACAACAACTTCTCACGAAACCGATATGACTAAGGATTATTGTAACTCAGCACTTGTCGAATGGTTTCGGATATTTAGCGCTTACACTACATTCGAATTGCCACGGTATTGGTATTCCAAGTTATGGTAGCTCAAATAACCCTTACACATGATCGCCGTGTTATTGAGGATTTAAGGACAAGGTTTAGGATACCTAATGACTCTCACGACACACCGTAAAAGACCGATTTATATCGTCTGCTTGCAGTATTACTTAGAGCTCCACGAACGGATCATAATCATCTGCAGATACAGCTTGACGGAAGTTACACTGTGAGTGACATTACAGTGCAATCCACAGCCTTTGCGAACATAATTACCTGGCTAGTCCCCGACAAATCGAAGGGCGCGTACTGGCATTTGCCCCGAGAACACAATCCCGTTTGACGGTCGACGATTTGGCAAAAGGTGCTTCTTACTAGAACGAGTCCGTATGATAGGTCTCTGATGCATCTCGGACAGGCGTTGCTACGGTATAACATCTGACGATCCAACGGCGAGGTTCGCGGCATATGCAATGTGCTGCATGTGCCACCGAATATGTGTATGGTGAGTGTGTTATTTCTTTAATGTCAGTGGAGGCATTCGACTTTAATCAGGCCTAGTGTTGAATGCACATCTTCGCATGGAGGCACATATCCTTACAGCCAGTAAACGATTATAACAAGATATCCTACGAAACCATTATGTCGTCGCATTATACCCCTATATTCGGTTGGACTCTATATCATCTCATATAATGCATTGACAAGACAAAACACAAAAAGTCCATATCAAATTACTTATCTTATGGCGTTGGAGTATGTACTTAGCAATATAGTCCGGATCTCTCAACCTAAATCTATAGATTTGTGAGTTTGATATCCTATATCTGATCTCGACAGCTGGAGCAGAGCAGCCCTCCTGACGGACCGGCGTCGCGAGTGAGGAACCTGGCGATCATTTTCAAGTATCGCGACGGGACGGTATGGTGGAATCATATCACGTGTTCCAGACATTGCGGCGTTCACCAACATTCATCTATGAGAACATGCCAGGACAGTGTCAAGGCAGTCACCGTGCCAGAGGGGGTATATACACTTTTTATATTTTTAGTATATGAGAGTTCAGACTAAGGTTTTTATTATTCCCAACATCACCTTTCCGCTGCACTCTGTCGGTCGTTACGTGCCAACATTGTGTGTTTGCAGCGCACGATAACCTTGCATTATGTAAACCTTATCTATCGAGACCCTTTTGGACTGCACCTTGCCTCAAACTCTATAACCATTTGCTTGGTTACTTGGGAGGAATTATGATATCCACCATGTGTATATAGTTGTTAATTTCTGATTCCATATATAAATTAAAGTTTATATTATATTGTCTAATGTACTTCGCTGTATTATCTATTTATATAGATTACTATCTTTATATATCCAATTTATTATTCCATTTGAAACCCTTCTATAGTCCACGATTAATGTTAATCTATATAAGATATAGTGATGTATAAGTATTGATTTGAGATTATAATAAAATTGATCTCATTAGTTAATTAAATATTACTTTATCTTGTAATTTAATCGAGATATAGTGATTATATATTCTCACCTATTATTATGTTAGTAGATATTATGATTCATGTATTAAGTTTTATTATATATTATATTGTATTATCATTTTTTTAGTACTAGAAGGGGCATTATTATTATTATTATTATTATATTATATTTATAGTATTATTACGTTTTAATAGTAATTATATTATTATTGATTATTACATAAATTTAAATATAATTATTAATAATTATTATTTATTATTTATATTATTTATTAGTTTAAACATTAGGTTATATTTATTATTATATTGGACTCTCCACTGTCTCATGCTTCTTTATTTAAACTATTTTTTTAAATATTTATTTTCATTAGTAGGATAATAAATATCATTCAACCACTCCTCATTCTTAAACTTCGAAAATCTGCGATTTCTTTTTTTATGATATAAAATATTAATTCCAAAACTATTACATCGATCGTTATATACAAAACTAAGCCTTTACATAACCTGATTAATCCATAGTCAATTCTGAAGATTATGATATGAATCTGAACATCAAAAAAAATAAATAGATTATTACTCTTTCTATTTAAGATTAGATTGATGTGATAGTGCTATTATGTATTTAAATTTTATTATTATTATTACTATAATTTTATATCTTTTATATTTAGGATTTCCTTAGATTATTTATTTGTTATCATAAACCATTTATACTAAATATTTTGTCAAAATGCATATTCATATACCTATTAATCTCTATTAATAATTTATCTATTATTATTATTATATTTAATTATATTATTATATTATTATCATTATTTTAAATTAATTAAATATAATTATATTATATTATAATATTATTATTATATAATATAATAAATTAATTTATATACATATAATTATATAGAACGTTGATATTTACAGTTTTGTAGTATACATTTAAATAATTATTTAGAAAAATATATATGTAGAAAATAAACTACATAAAAAAAATATTATAATATAAAAAGTAAAAAATAAATAATATAAACTTATATTAATTAATCTTATATCTTTATCAGTATGATATTATATAAATAAACGACTCAATAAATAGTATAAAAATAAGGTTTATTACAATAATATAATAATAATTGAATAATAAATAAAATGAAAATTGCCTATCCAGTAATTAGACGTTTTTATTTTAGGTAGAAAATTATTGTTTATTTCACCTATTCATTAAAATCTTATTAATAGCCACTAATAGTTACTATACATTATAATTATTTACATTCTTAAATGTCCTTGTTTTTAAAAAAACTTTTCACCACAAAAAACTAAATCATCAGCGTATTAAATAAATTTTTTGCTTTTAACATAAAATTAACAAAATAATGTACCGTAATCGTTACATAGTATATATATATAATTATTAATTAAGGATATATGTAATGCTACCCAGATTTCTGGTATCACAAGCTGTTTATATAAAAAAATGATAATTATTATAATAAAATCATTTATATATATAATAAAATAATAAAAGTTACGTGTGCAAGTAATAATGATAGTGTTTTCATTCTTTTTATGTATAATTATATATCAAAGAGTCAACACCGATTATAAGGTATGTATCATCTTATTATCACCAATGTAGACCATATGGGAAGAGATGGGTCTGTTATATAGAATAAATAATTAATCCGAGTAGATTAGTAAAATATAATTGCCTATTGCTCTTATATCTATCAGTATTATTATAATTATTATATTATATATATAATTTTATACTAATTGATAATAATAATATTTTATATAATTTAATTATTAATATATATTTAT
The DNA here is from genome assembly GCA_015478945.1 of Trachelipus rathkii. Lineage (NCBI taxonomy): Eukaryota > Metazoa > Arthropoda > Malacostraca > Isopoda > Trachelipodidae > Trachelipus > Trachelipus rathkii. Next base: position 2,836 of record JABUQX010122556.1, on the reverse strand, counting down.
ATATGTATAATTGTTAAAAAATCATGAAGTATTAATTAATATATTACACATTATTAGACAACAATTTTAAATTAATAAATATACTTTCTTGTATTTTATAGAATTTAATTAATAGGTGATGAAAAAAAAAATATTAAATTTTTAAATTATCAGTTATTATATTATATTATTATTTTTATGAAGATTTTTTAAGTTTATTATAAGTATATAATAAACATTTTAAATTATATATGTTATAGGACTTTATGAATACCTACATGAAAATAATTTAAATATAAATCAATTAAAAAATAGTCATTATTAATTTTAATTAATGTAATTCAACATTTAAATTATATAATAAAAAAAGAAAATTACATAATAATGAAGTGAATCGCTATATTATATTTATTTACACTGTATTTCGATCCCTATTCCCCATAATTATTTATTTATTATAGCTTATTATTATATATATATTAATTTATTATTATTTTTTATGATTATCAATTATTAATTATTATATATTTATAATTATATAATTTATATTATATAGATTTAATTATATATATATTATTATAAATTACCCTATTAATTTAATTATTTATAGATTCTAAGTCTCTATATGAAATGTTCATTTTTTTAATAAATTGATAAATATATCTAAGGGCCCTATAAATATAGGTGTTGAGAACTTAACCATATCACTTTATCACTAAAGATTAATCGCTAAACTCTTACAATTTTTATATAGCACAAGATATATAACTAATAATAATAATTTAATAACATCCATATTCATTTATATTTATTATTCTAGAATTATAAATAGAAAAAAATCCTGAAATTCTTTTGGAGTCTGGGTATAGGAGAAAGATGATAATAATATATTATTTTTAAAATTAACTAAATGGTTTTAATTTAATATTTATATTTTTTATATTCTTAGTACACACTTCACTATTTATGATAGTGTATATCAGTTTGTTTAATTTTATCTTAATAGTGTTTTCTAATCTTTAACACTATAATTATTCAGATTCCCATCTCTATAATTTGTAATGAGTCTAATTCCAGGACTGGATTTGTAATCTTTGATATTTCTTATAGTAAAGAGTTTAAAAAAAAATTTTTCTTAATTCTTGAATTCTTATTTCAATTTTTTTAATAGAATCAAACTAACTGTATTTATTTTTTCTTTTAATAAACATAATTAATCTTCTACAAAATTTATTTCCTCTTACATCTTATTCAACCCATTTTCTACTATCGTAATTTATGATTTAACATCATAGATTCAACTCTATATTACACTATAAAGAGCCATTATAATTATATTAAAGTCAACTAAGTTTTGAATTACAAGATGTAATGTAGTCATGTAGTGGTTAAAAGCAATAAAATGTACTTGTATTTATAAAAATCAAGTAAAAAGTTTCTTATTACGTCGTTTCAATATTTTTAAAAAAAAGCTTTGAACGAGATGGCTTTTGTTTGTATGATACAATCCGGAATAAGGTGCTGTGCGGTGAAAATAAGGCACGACCTCCGTTAAAAGTCTAGTATTTCTTTCCTTGTAATCTGGTGCCGTGGATCCCGGTTGCCAGAACACCCTGTTACTAGCGGGACTAAATATTCCTCAGAGTGAGAAATTATACAGTCCTAGGATGAAAAAAATGATAAAGATTCCAGAAAACTTACTAAACAATTTTCAAGTAGGCATAATCCTTAGTCAGATCCGAAAGCCGAAGCCGAACTCGGAGTCGAAGCCAGAGCCAGTGTCGAAGCCGGAGCCGGGGCCGGAGCCGGAACCGAGAGCGAGCCAGTGTAGAACTTTTTTCAAAAAAAGTATATTTTTTTAAGGTGAAAAATTCATTGCTCAAGAAGACGTGCTGAACAGATATTCAAAATAGTGCAGAAACCTTAGTACGGATCCCGGAGCAGAGGCCGAAGTCATAACCGGATCGGATCACGCGTATGAAATTTTCTATCAGAAAATATTTAATAGGTGAAAAAATTTATTCAAGCGAGAGACCGGCGTGCTACTGACAAAATTGAAGAAATTCAAATATAATGTAACATTAGTCGTTGTACCCATAACCTTGGAGGCCGGATCCGGATCCTGATCCTGGTGTGAAATGAAATTTTTTATCAACATTAGGAAAAAAAAATTTTTGGTGAGAAATTATGTCAGAAGACGTGGGTTTTATTTTCCCCGAACAACTTTCAAATATAGAATTGCAGCACCCAACCTTAGTATATGCGAAACCGACACTCTACCTAAGCTGATGTAGTCTATGTAGCACGTCGAGAATGCCTGATCCGTGAATAGCCGGATCCGTGGATACGTCCGAGGATGTATTATAAATTTCTTCCACAGTATATAATTTATGTGCAAATACTTATATGTATAGGTCATTTCCTTATAAGAAGATCGAAAAATAGTAGATCAAGAATTTTCGATTCAATGACAAACGGATTTTTTAAGATGAAGGAATATTTTTCAATGTAATAGTGGTTGAGTGAATATATAAAACGAATATATAGTCCGAGTCATCTCCGGATCCGGAAAGCCGATTTATATTGCAATTGAGTCGTTGATCCGCGTAACCGAAGACGCGTATCCGGCAAGCCGTGATCTGTACTGAGGTATGAATATTATGTATTTATCTCGCGTGAATTATTAATTATTTAGCGTGTATTAAAATATGACATTATGACTTTCACCGTAAAACAATTTGTCATATTACCAATAATGCATATAACCTTTTTAAGTTCGATAACCGAAATCACCGGAAACTGAAGTCGGAGCCGGGATCCGGATTACCGGTAACTCACTAAAGTATATAGATTTCCT
>JABUQX010122555.1:17500-25281 GCA_015478945.1 Trachelipus rathkii | reverse complement strand
GACTTCTACACTGAATGTAATCTGTACTTCCCTGATAGTGATTATGTATCTAAGCCCGTCATTTTGTTGGTGGTTCCCCAGGAATTTATGCCAGCTTCGCTAGTTTTAGGGGCTGTCGCCTTAAAAGAAAATGACCTCTCGCCAGACTTAACTACCTCGCAGGGAATTATACATAGAATCCTATATGATTGTAATAGAATCCTGTAGTAAGGACTGAGAAGTTAAAACATCCCCTTTTTATAATGCGTTCACGGTTAAGTCATAAATGTCTCCACGTATTCCTCGTCAGATGGTGGACTGTAAGTTGTCCTTTCATCTGAAGTCTCTGCTTTGGTACGGTTTATGTTTCAACATTCAGAGCCAATTGGGATCGTTTGACCAATTTCCCTTGGGATTGAGTTGCAAATATTCGTGTAAGAGTCGCTCTATTTAATCCCTTCCGAATTAACACACTCCAATATGTATAGGAAAGGGTACTGTCAGTAGGTACGCTTGGTTCTTGGAAGAAGAAGATCATTCTTTCAAGATAGATTACTAGCCAGTAGTGCAGGCGAATATCCGAACAACCTTAAGACGATTGTATGGTCCCCCACTAAGTTGAGGAGGAGTTTGTGCTTTGCGGATATTGCCTATCCTGACCTCGAAAAAGAAACGATTGAAATCGCACAAGTGCTTATTAAAACATTAAATCGGCTCTCAGTTTCGGTGACCACGACGTTGAGGGCTACTAATATCATGCACAGCAACAGTATTCGATGGAGGTAGAAACTGGCCGACCTGAGATTACCAGTACGTCGTTTTCAGGGTCCCTTGGCTCAAGAAAAGAAAACCAATTCATGAAACTGATTGAGGCAGATATTTATTAGACCTAGTAAATCCCCTTATTCAGCTCCTGTGGTTCCTGTCCAAAAACCTGACGGTAAGTTACGATTATGTATCGATACCGGAAATTAAATTGTTACTAAGGACCCGATTCCTTCCCGCTTACCTAAGCCTAATAGATTCATGATTTATAATATGTCACTGTAATGTCTATTTACACAATAGATCTGGTCGTTGCGACGTATTATCAATGTCAATGGAGCCGAGAGTAGTTGGAAAAAAAACTGCTTTTTCCACACCCTTTGCACCAGTCACGAATATTAAAAATGCCCTTTTGGTGATAAAGAAGGATGGTCCTAGCAACATGCTTCAATCGGGTGATGATGTTGCGTTGAAGACTTGCCATGGTCCGAGGTTATGTTAATTTAGATGATATTATCATTGCTCAAGTAAAAAAGATAGATGATCATCTTTCAACTTTGAAGCTAGTTCTAACTGCCTTGGAAAAAAACGGTTACAAACTCAAGCCTGCAAAAACCCGCCTCTGCCGCACCGAAGTGGAATTTTTGGGCCATCCATATATCCCGGAAAGGTATACTGCCCCTTCAGAAAAATCTCAAAGGAGCTTTAGAATTTCCTGTCCCCACTACAGTAAAACAATTACGCCAGTTTCTGGGAATGGTAAACGTTTGATAGGCTCATATTCAAATTGTTTCTCAAATCAGTAAGCCTTTATCATGCCAGGCTGGTGTAGATCTCATTAAATGGACGCCGAGTGATCAGCAGCCTTGATCAACTTAAGACCTTAGTAAATCCACATTGTTAGGGTCCCCGATGTATAGTCGCGGAGGTTTCTCCCATGAGAGCTACAGATAGATGCTTCAGACTTCGGGCTGGGGCCTTGCCTTTTTCAAATCCAAGACGAGAACGCCAGGCCAATGCTTTTATTCTTCTATGACCTTCCTAATGGGCTCAGAGAAAGAAATTATGGAGTGGATTGAATTACCAAGAAAACTAACTGCTTTCTGGGCGCTGAAATCCCTTAGACCTTTCCTCCTGTAAAAAATGTCATTATTTATAGCCGGACAAATATGCCACTCATTCCTATTTACCAGAAATAGAGATTTTGGTTGATGGAAGTTAGCCTTAGGACTATGGAAAGAGCTCTGATGAATATGACGTTTGACATACGTCAATATACCGGCCCTAAAAATATAGCTTGGCCCGATTGCTCTCCCCATCTCCCGTAATATGATAATTTTTATTAGAAGCAACCCGCCGATAATACTTCTTTGGATTCATTCCTCCTGGTCGTTTCGTAAAGAAATCAGCGGGGGAGGGAGACTTGCGTTATAAAGTGTCTTTTCTCTTACTTTATGGATTTCGGTTCGAGAGACATTAACGGTAAGACGATGTTTCTTATCCGACGATTTACAAGAAGCATCCATGTAAAATATTAAACTTTCAAGTTTCAGTTGGTTCAAAAAAGACTCTGATTATTAAAACTTCCTGGTCAATTGCCCAATACCAGAATTTTCTCAACTTTTTTGGGGCTTTTTTTTTACCAAAAGGATGGTCTTAATTTTTTAAAACGGTTCACATATATTATGCCCCATAATCAAACCTTTATAATGGAAAATAATGCATGGTGGTGGATGAACCCTGTTATTTTAAAATGCTTAGCCGGGTTCACTAGTAACTATCTGCTAGTACTTCTAGTAGCTGAACTAACTTCATAGTCGACTCCATTGAGTATGTACTTAGTGACAGCAAGACGCAGTCTTTTATAACCTTGTCGGCTATGAAAATGACACACTTCGCGCTCTGATACGTAAGTACATAAGCGTGGGAATTAAAAGTCTGCCTTTGCTTCATTCTGGTCTTAGAAAATGAAACTTCTTGTCGTGTCCGTTACTGACTGGAACGGTAAATTTAAATTACTTGCCAATCAACTTTAGTTACTATAGTTTCTATTTACCTGAAAAAAAAAAAAATTAAACTCTATCATCCTATGCTTTACTTAATCTCTTAAGTAACTTCCTTTGAACTATTGTTCTATTAACATCTTCATCTATTTGAGACTGTTTTGAATCGTATGTTTCTAGTGTGCTTTATCGTCAAACACTTTAACTAAGGGTTGACGAAAAACCCTCCTGGTTGTACATGATTCTGGTGATAGTTGATCTTGTGTGTTCTGGATTCTTCGTGTATGCTTGCAGACTAAAGATCATAAATACTTAAACTAAAAAATTCAAAGCATCAGTTTGGTAATAGGAATTCCTCAATGTTATTTAGACCGCACAAATTGGTTAAACTACGTTATAAGGTATAAAATACATACTGGGTCTAGTAGTATTTATTCAAACAAATTAATGCATTTAAAAATTATATATGGATAGAGGTCAGTCGAAAACCGCCTACCCACAAACTGAATATACTAATATATTTTTGAGCTGTATATATATATATGACCGTATTGTAATATATAGTATACCAGCTCTCTCTGGTATCCACGAACATCTGTCATGTGTCGATGACAGGTTTGTGCGGCCGGTCAGGAGCACCTTCAATAACTATTTTACAGATTGTCCGGTTCTTTTCCTGAAGGGAGATAATCGGTCATGTTCTTGATCAATCGTATAACTTGGAGCATGAGTTACTAAGACTCTCTCTCTTCAAATTAAATGGGCCAACTGGGTGACCGATTCAATAGGTATAACAAGAAAATAGAAAGAATCAGGAAAAGGCTTCCTAGATTGTTTCTATTTCGAAATAAAAAATAATAATGAAAAAAATTTTTTTTCATCTATTATTGAGGTGGTGTGTTTTCGCATTGAACAACATCGAACTTTCCACAACGTATTTTGATGAAATTTTAAAATTATTGTTCAAAAATGCAAATTTTAAATATATAATTAAATGCCTTTTTTTTTCTTTCTTTTTATATATCTCGTCAGTTTCCAATAATTAATTTGTACTGTCTGATTTCCCAACATCGTAAGAGCAGTTGAGAAATAGGTGTGAGGTGAAAATGACTTAGTTTAACTCTACGTCCTATTTTTTCGCTTCCAGAACAGTTCATTATATTCAATAAAAATTAATAATCTGTAACTTAGGATAATATGCCTCATGTTTTTTTTTTTAATGGAAATTCTTTCCATGACTCAGACTGCCGGGGATATTGTTGTTTTTCAGGATTGACTCTACATAGTACAAGACATCGAGAAACATCTCTGTCGTATCCCAGAGTTATCAGGACCAGACATTCAGTATTCATCATGCCCCCATTGTTAGATGGCCAGAGAATCTTCTGATTTAGGAACAATATGTCATTCGAGTACGCAAATTCAACTCAAACATCGTTTTTTGAATAATTTGTTCTTTTACTTTAGGCTTGCAGAAAGGTTACTATGCCAATCCCAAGTTACTCTCTTACAGTCCCTTTGGGCAAGAGATGTTAGTGTCTATACCAACAAGAACACAATTAATTCAGATTGGGATCCCAGTAGGCCAAAACACGTTATTAGAAGTCCGGTGTTATTGCAATTAGATGAGAAACTGTTCCATCACAGTTGCTGGAAATTTGGTAAAAGCAAGATCTCTTATAGAAGATAAATTTCCTAATGGACAGATAATAAATAACCGTCAGAGGCGACATAATTGATGCTTGTTATAACAGCATTGTTGAAGGGAAGTACCTATTGTCACCCTCATATCTATCATATTACCTGGAAACCTTTTACTTGATTCTTCTTGGTTGTTGGATAATATCAACAAGGAAACTTTTAACTTGATTCTTCTTTGTTGTTTAGAACCAGTTTATTTTAGAATCACTAGAAGAATAAACTGGAAAATTTATCTAAAAATTTAACATGAAAAATTGTAGTCATAATATTGTAAAAAAAAAATAAAATATTTATCTTGTAAATAATTCATAGCTTAGTAGAGCAGTCCTGAGTTCCTCCGTCTGCGCTGCACTGTTTTTCCTGTTATCTGCCTCTTTGCCTTCTTCACTCCCGTCCTTCGTATCGAACGACGTGGAAAATTGATTGAGGTGGGGTTTAGATTTTACGTGGGACTCGAGCGATCGAGATGTATTTAAGGGAGTTTTCAGGGTGAGGACTATAAGGGAGATAGTTGCATCATGCTCCCATCGTCCGCTACATGGCAATCCGTATCTTATTCTGTGTTGTTATTCTTCGGAAATGTTCTTTTATTAATACATCTGGAATGGTTCCATTTCTGATCCAGGCTGTGATACTTTAACATTATTTTTATATTTTTTTATGTCTTCAGTTATTGAAAAACCCTTATAACATGTATAGATACTATACCAGTTTTTCTTCTTTTTAGTTACATCCTGTTGATTTTATAGTGATCATGAATGAATACGAAAGTATAACTTATGAATGATAAACATAGCACCAGTGACTATGCCACAGCATGATTAATGTACGAACATATTCATGATTATTGTGACGCATTTTATTTCATAACAACCAAAAGGAAGTCTTATAGCCCTTGTCTAGCTTTCCTCAGAGCGTCAGATTGCCCGTCTGCAATATTTATGTTGATCATTTTAGCTAGTAAATTTAAGATTTGTATTTTGAAAGTAGTAATGTACAGATTTAGTAAACTGACTCTTTGATTACAGTTTTACTATGCTTGTTGCTTGGCTGAGGCCGTTGATATCATTAGCCCCATTTAAGAAAACCCCTCTTGGATATTAATTCAGGGTATGTTTTCTTAGGTAGATAGAATATGGTGACTTCTTTTAACTGTCAAATATGCAAATATAAATTGTGGTATAAATCCCAATAATTGTTTATATTTGACAGGGTATAGTTTGGGATTCACTGTGAATTTTTTCTGTCAATCATTGGTTACGCTTTGCATCCTCGAATCTTTCCAATGACGTATCTATTGTGGGATTTCCTTCATTGTAAATGTCAGACGTGGGATTCATACTTGAATCCTTCTATACATTCAGATCTTGGGATTCCTCGCTGGACCTTCTCTTTGTGCGATTGTAAAGTGAGATTCATCCTGAGCTTTTTCGTGGGTTGTTCGAGGTTTTGAGGTCTTCCTAATTTGCCTCGATACCAATTTCGCGTCGGGATTCCTTCCTGATCTTTTCCCTTCATTCGTAATCCTATCTAAGTGTGATCATCCTAAATCGCTACTTTTCAACTTGGACCATTCCCCCAGTCAATTCATTAATCATCATTATTCAGCAATTGTGAGTCTGGATTTCTTTTTTCCTTAGATTGTATGCGATGAGCAATATGTGAAGCGTTCGTTTCCACTCTCGTATCTGATCCTAGAGGCTGTCTGTGCTCGTGTACATATTTTACACATTGGGAACCTTTAACTTTTACTCCAACGTGTATTAACTGATTTTATTCAACCAATTCTTTGATTAATATTGTTTGTTGGGGTTGGATTTGTGTTAGCTATTAACTTTTTATAACACAAACATCTCCCACCATAATTCTGAGCGATTTTAGTAAGATAACACTTTTTTTTATTGGAGGGGTCACTTATCCTTCCATATTGAAGCTTTTTTGGCTTATTACTCTTAATCGTTGAGACCTCTTATCGTTAATCTTCAAGACCTCTATGGGTTAATCTTCGAGAAAGCTGCCGGGAAATGAGCTAAATTCAACTACATCTTCCTGTAGTAAAAATCTTAGATTGCTATCAACATTTATAATCAAAGTTCACAAATCCTTCCTCGTAAGTCATTCAAGTCAGCAGGCGGACGGAGTCCTGAGACTAATTTTTTCGCCCTTCCGTGACGTAAAAATTCTATCTGCCTCCTGTATTACCCCCGACTAGTTTCAGGTGGTTGCCTTGTGCTGCTAGACCTTCAAACCAAAACTATCTTTGAACATCACAAACCTAACATTGACGTATCTTCCTGATGACTTCTGACTTACGAAATAAAAATTCTTTCGAACTTTTTTTTTCATTATTCTCTAGAAAGAGCGAGAGACGGTACTCTCCACCGTCGGGTACATCTTGTGACCCAGCTACTTACTCTCCGCCATATATATATATATTATAATATATATATATATATATAAATATATATATATTAAATATTATTAATAATATATATAGTAATATATATACCCATTTTGCTGTAGGTCATGTATGACATTCCAGTGCCTAATGGTCGCCTTTTTATGCGTTCATATCCACACTCATCCTCCAGACAACATAATCATATATACACTTACTTATATCCACACCCCTCTTCTAGACAACACCTTACAGACAGTCCCTATCCCTTATATCCATACGTGTAAGGGAGAAAAAGTTGCCCAGCATCGTATGTCCCAGCCGATCGTAGAGGCGAAAGGGACGGTGTTAGTTAGTCTACTACCACTTATCTTTTGCCAGGAAATAGATGCTGCATGCCTCGGAGAAAGCCGTGATCGCAGTTAAGCGCCCTTCATCCTTCGTTAAAAACTTAAAAATGAATTTTCTGTATATTGAAATGTCAGAGGAATTAATATTGAGGAGCTGAGGGAGAGGTGAGGATGTATTAAAAGTGCAAATTGATTGCCGCTGTGAACTGAAACAGAAGATGAAAGAAACGGTAAAAATGAATGGTGTGGTGGTGTGAAATGTGTTTGGTGTTGCTGTGGAAAGGAATGGAGGGGGATAGAAGGATCTGACAATTGCTGGGTGAGTTGGTGGTAGAGAGCGTGGTAGATTTGTGTGTGTGGTTACGAGAAGTCTAAAGGTAAATTTAAGTTTGAAAAGGTCACAATTTTGTGTGTTTGCGACATATGAGTCCATCTGAGGAGTAATGTTGAAAAGGGTAGATTTTTGGGATAATCTGAATGAAATTTCAGTTCATTTGCACCATATCTGCCCATTCAAGGATTTTTTTACAGTTTTCACCATCACTCACGGGCAAAAGCCCGTATTCAAAAGGGGGTGTAAGTACT
>JABUQX010122555.1:7500-12500 GCA_015478945.1 Trachelipus rathkii | reverse complement strand
TGTGCAAGAATAAAGTCGAAAATGATTGGTTTAATATTAATAGCGGAGTGAGGAAGGGATGTATGTCTCCTTGCTTGTTCAATTTGCATATGGATGAAGTTATGAAAGAATTAGAGAAGGGGGTGCCAGGCAGGGCTGCAGAGCCTGGAGCTGCAAGGTTTTGGGTGGAGCGGGAGTCAAAATTTTTTGAAGGATTGGAGCCGGAGCTGAAATCTTTTGGGGTTCCAGAGCTGGAGTTGGAGGCAAAATTTTAGGAGGACCTGAAGCCAGAATCAGAGAAAAGAAAGCCCAGCCTTACCGCTCCCTCTGTACCATTAATTAGTGAGAACTCGTCGCAATCAGAAAATCCACCCTAGAGCTTCACAGGACTGCAACAGATCCTCACTATGTAAATCTCAAGTGAAGGTTATCCCCTGGCCCCAGGTGACCAGCAACCATGCCCCCTTACAACACCCCGCCATTCTCTCTTATTATGCACCTTTATTCTCGCCTCTGCCAAACTCACATTTCTCTCCTGCAAACATTCCTTTACTGACTCAATCCACTTTTTCTTCAGTCTCCCAGCCGGTCGGTTCCCAACACACTCACCACCACTATACATCCGCTTAATCAATGACTTTCTTCACACCACACAACTCTCTAATACGTTCATTCCTTATTTTATTGAATTCTTCTCACACCTAGCACGCCCTTGAAGATTGTCCTAGCTTGACCACATTCGAACTTAGATCTATACTTTTCCCAGACCATAGTCTCACTATGTAAGACTCTAGCACAGGTAGCAACATACGCTCATGCAAAACCCGTAGCACACTCACAGGACTTGTCGCTTTTACATCTCAACGATTTAATTGCACCAGCCACCTCTGACTTTTCTAACTTTCTGACTACATTCTGCATCATCCACGTGCCCTTCTCATCCAACACATACCCTTGAAGGGGTTATTTTCTCATACCACTTGTTGTCCAGCTCTCACCATCTAACATAGACTTCACACAGCAGGCTCTCCTCACTCACAACTCATAGACCGTTACTCTTACTCAGTTTACTTTCAAACCCCTTCCTTTTACGCACGCCTGCCAAATCTCTCCGACCAATCTTCTCAAACCTCTCTCAGAGTTCGCCACAAAGAACCGAAATCAGTCCGCAGATAATAGGTAGTACCCGTCGCACTCACTCATTCTCCAGTCATTCTAACACCATTTCCTGCCACCCCCAGCTCTAATTCTTTCATAAATGTGTTCTATTTTAAAGTTTGAATAACAGGAGAATATTGAATAACCCTGTCTCACTCCGCCTATTAATCCTAAACCAATCACCTTTGACCCATTTTATTCTTACACACCTCCTACTATGGTCATTACATGACTTTTGATTCCATTCGATAGCGCTACCACCAACACCATATATCTTGAACACCTGCCTAGGGAGCTGCTTCCCTAATTAAACCCTAATCATACGCCTGTTGCAAAATCCATTTAAAACTAAATACATTTTCATCTGCCGCTCATTTTCTCGAATTCATTTGTTATTCAATAGTTAAAGATTTGGTGCCACACATCCCTGCCACTCCTAAATGCCACCTTTGTTCTTCACCAATTCGAGTCCTTTCAGTCTACTTTTACGCACCTCTGTCGACGACAAAATACCAGCTGTATATCTTCCCTACAACATCGATAAACTTAATTCCCCATTAATTTCTACAGTTCCCCTTATCTCCCTACCCTTATATAAGGGTACTATTACGCTCTCTTCCAATCCCTTGGAAATATACCCCATAAATGCGTTATTACACAACTTCCAAATCCAATCAATCAGCCATCTCGCCCTTCGTATCGTGATCCACTTCACCAGTAATTTCCTATCATATACCTGCAGATTTACCAATCTTCACTTTCTCAGCTCTACCCATTACCTCCTCCTTGCTAAAACCTCATCCCCAAAAATACCTTCCTTCTTGGCACCATCAAATACCCACACACATTCACTATCACTCTTTATTACTACCAATTTATGCAGATTTTCGAGTTGTTCTCTCCCACTCCTCTCACTCACATCCATTTCATCCATTACGAAAGCCACCATCCCTATTCATTATTCTAGAAGATTACCCTTACTTTTTCTTAACCCATCGTACTTCCTTCCAGAAGGAGCTTCCTCATTCCTCTTGGTAATCCCCATTATCCTCCTTCCAAACTGTTCTTACCTCTTCTTTTCTCCTACAATGCGCCTTTTTTATATTTCTTTTTCCTCCTTATATAATTCAAAGCATCTTTCTTTTAAACTTCATCATTTGGCTTTAATTCAACCACGCTTCTTCTTTTACTTTTAACCGCTGGCATCACCTCTTCCATTCCACCACTCACTGTACATTCTCACTTCCTACTTTAGCAAATCCACACTTTCTTTTGCTCTGCTAACAATTTACTTCCTTCATTTGGCTCCCAGATTTTGTTAAGGTTTCAACTTTTTAACAATTAACTGGATATTACTTGCTAGCGGCTTTACGATACTTATCCTTGATACCTTTGTCAGCTTTAATTTCTCACTGTAATTTACCCACTTTCCCTATATGATAATATATAAAGAAAGAAATATAGATATATAATATAATATAAGTATATAATACGACCGCTGATCTGCTAAACTTACTAAAAAATTCACTGTTCAGTAACGTAAATTTAGAAAAGGATTATAAAATAATAAAGACTGAAATAGGAGATGATAGATTCATTTACTGCCGTATAATGAAAAGAAAGTTTACAGATCAGTATGCGTGACATTAATCTCAGTTTGGCACATTTTTGTCTTATAACTCTACTTTAATTTGGGTTAGGCGTTGTAAAGGATAATTTAATAGAGTATAATATTGTATCTGTCAAGCATGTAAATAATTTTTTGATATAAATCGTGAGTTCTCTTTCTCTAATCAAAAACTTTAATTTTTTTTTCTTCAAAGCAGGATATTTTTTTGGTTACCTCAAGATATTTTTAGGAGGAATTAAATTTGAGTTGATTATGGATATTAAAACTAAAATTGAAATTAAAGATGAACTCTTAGATAGTACAGAAGATCGTAGAAACAATGATCAAAGCTTTGAACAAGATTCAGGGTTGGAAGAAAGTCTGGTATGAAAGAATTATATATTATTATATTATTATTTATTATTATTATTATATTATTATTTTTATTATTATATATTATATACTATTAGTATTATTATTATTATATTTATTATTATAATTATATTATTTTTATTAAAAATCTTATATTTTCAAACAGAGAAAGAGTTTTACCGAATCATAGATGTTAAAACGAGAATTGGAAAATAAGGGATGAAACCTCTGGACATTAAGGAAGAACATAAAGAGGTTGATGAACATGATGTAATTATTATTATTATTATTATTATTATTATTATTATTATTATTATTATTATTTATATTATTAATATTATTATTATTATTGCTTTTATTAAAAATCTTATATTTTCAACAGAGAAAAGGTTTTTACCGAATTATTGATGTTAAAAGAGAATTGGAAATAAAGGATGAACCTCTGGACATTAAGCAAGAATGTAAAGAATTTGATGAACATGATGTAATTATTATTATTTTATTATTATTATTATTATTATTATTATTATTATTATTATTATTATTATTCATTATTATTATTATTATTATTTTATTATTATTATTATTATTATTATTATTATTATTATTATTATTATTATTATTATTATTATTATTAAAATCCTTATTTTTTCAACAGGGAAAACATCTTCACCAAATCATAGATGTCAAAAGAGAGTTGGAGGTCAAAGATGAACCTCTGGACATGGAAACAAAATATGAACCTCTGGACATTAAGGAGGAATACAAAAAGATTGGTGAAGATGATGTTGAGGAAGTTTATGGATTAGATGAAAGTCAGGTACTAATAGAGAATTAATGGGACATTTGAGTTTCTGATGAATTTGTTGGGGTTTATTTTCAGGGTATATTTCAGTATTACACTTATTTTTTAGTTAATGATACTCAATATTATGCTGTGTTTTTTTAGTTTGAAGTTAAAACAAGTGTTTGTAATTATTATTATTATTATTATTATTATTATTATTATTATTATTTATTATCTTCCTTCTTCCTCCCCAAGACTGGGGAGTAAGGTGCCTGTCATGCATTGGAAAAGAAAAGCAGTAGAAGAATATGACAAAAGTTGAAAAGAAAGCCCAGCCTTACCGCCCCCTCTGTACCATTAATTAGTGAGAACTCGTCACAAACAGAAAATCTACCCTAGAGCTTCACGGGACCGCGACGGAACCCTCACTGTGGTAAATCGTCAATGTAAGGGTTCATCCCTTGGCCCAGGTGGGCCACAACCATACCCCCATACAAAACCCCGCCGTTCACTCCTATTATGCACCTTTATTCTCGCCTCTGCCAACTCACATTTCTCTCCTTCAGACATTCATTCACTGACTCAATCCACTTTTTCTTCGGTCTCCCAGCCGGGGTCGGTTCCCAACACACTCGCCACTATACATCCTCTTAACCAACCGACTATCATTCATCCTTTCCACATGACCAAACCATCTCAACATACTTTCATTTATTCTCTCATTTACCCCTGTCTTCACACCACACCACTCTCTAATGCTATCATTCCTCATTTTATCAATTTCTTCTCACACCTAGCATGCCCCCTAAGATTGTCCATCTGTGAACACATTGAACTGTTAGATCTATACGGTAACTTCTTATCCATACCATAGTCTCGCTACTATACAATAACACAGGTACACAAACATACCCTTCATGTTAAGACCCTAGCGCACTAAGGACTTAGTCCCTTTACATTCACCAAACGAATTTAATTGCACCAGCAAACCTTCCTGCCATCACAACTTTCCTACTACATCTGCATCATCCGTTCCCTTCTCATCCAACATACCCTAAATATTTAAACTCAGGACACTTGTTCCAGCTGCTCACC
>JABUQX010122555.1:0-2500 GCA_015478945.1 Trachelipus rathkii | reverse complement strand
AACAGGAGTGAATGGCGGGGCATTGTGAGGGGGTTATGGTTGTGGGCCTGACCCAGGCCAAGGGATAAACCCTTACATTGACGATCTTACCATAGTGAGGGTCCATTGCTGTCCTATGAAGCTTTAGGGTGGATTTTTCTGACTGCGATGAGTTTCTCGCTAATTAATGGTACTGAGTGGGCGGTAAGGCTGGGCTTTTTCGACTTTTGTCATAGTCTTCTACTGCTTTTCTTTTCCCGATGCTCGTCACGCACCTTTCTCCCATTCTTGGGAAAAATATAAGGGAAGATGAAGAAAGAAAGAGATATATATATATAGAATGATATACCTATATATATATATACTATATATATATTATATATAATATATATTATATATATAATATATAATATATATATATATATAATATTATATGAGTTACACGTTTGGCTCAGTGGGATTAAGGCGAGCGTTTGGCCACCTTAGGATACAGGCTTCCCTCTCAGTATGCGTTCGAGTTCCGTTCTGGCCACGGAACGGACCCAAAAAAAAAATTGTCGTTAGTAGGAGATTTTCTGCAAATATTTACGTATTGCAGTTTAACGGCATAGTGTATTACACTAATCTCAATACACACCCATCACTACAACCATAGCCAACACATACACAGAAACAGTCGATTCACAAAACAAAAAATCACTCTTTCTCATGCTTCTCCATTGGAAAAGCCGCCGTACTAGATGCGAACCACGCCTTACGATGGCAAGCATTCGGACTACGTCGCGCTGAAAGCAGGGACCTGCCTATCGGGCCTAAATATTCCTGCACCTTCCACTTGGTCAGAAAACCATACAAATACTTTCCCTGACCAATTACCTCTGGATTAAGAGGCTATGTGGGGTAAGAATAAATAAATATATATATATATATATATATAAATATATTATATATATCATATATATATATATATATATATATAATATATATAATATATATAAATAATATAATATATAATATATATTATTAATATATATATATATATATAAATTATATAATATATAGTAGGGTGGTCAACAAAAAATCATTGTTCAAACTTTCCTGGAGGACCACCCCCCCCCCTCTAAAAATTTCCAATTAGTCAAAAAAATTAGATTGGCAAAAGTTTCAGCCTCAATGGATTAACGTATCCTGTGTCTCATTGAGGTCAAAATTTTGAAAAACTGCGAATTTTTTCGAAAACACTCAACGACATTGTCCCCTTAGTAACTGTTATTATTTTTTTTCATATGAAATGTATTTGTCTTAAGGAGCTATTTTTGTGCGATCTTATCAGATTTACAGACATCTATCATTTTCTAAGACCAGACATCATCCGATTCCTTAAAAGTGACTATTTACTTTTTATGCAAATGCCAAAAAACATTGCAACACTCCATTATATCTGCTTTCCAGATTTCTTTTTTAAATTTCATTAGTACATTAAAAAAAGGTTTAGTAAAGTGAACTCAAAAGATATGTAGCACAAAGTCCAAAATTGAAATGCAAGGAATTAGGAGAAAAGCAGAGCAAAGAAGGATAAAAATGATCACAAATAATGTTCAAATTGCATTTTATTATCCAAGTCGTCAAACAGGAATTGAAGTCCTGGATTAATTTTACCCACCACCCTTCAGCTGTCATGTCTTGACAACCCTTTAAACCATTACTATTTTGCTTAGGCTTCCTTAATAATGTTGATTTTTTAAGCTATTAGTAGATGAATGGCTCTTTCACAATAGTTGACATAAATCTTTGATCATAAATAAACAAAATGTTCTTCAAAACCTCTTTTCTCTTAAATCTGTTATAAAAATTGATCCCTTAAAAGATATATCCTTTAAAAGATAATTAGCCTTTAGCCACCCATCTGGCGTGATGACATGCTGCTACCAGGTACTCTGAAATAAAAAGGTCTTTTGGAGAAAGACATCCTAAAAAAATTTAAACAAAATTGGAATAAATTCCTTTATAGTAAATCATCCCTGGGCTATTGATTTTTTAATTGTTCGATAAGAAAGCTTGAAATTTGGTCCGAATTACGTATTTTATATCTAATATTTTCATCTTCAATACCAGTTTTGTATTTTGTCTTGTCTAGCTTACACCACCCAGTCTGAAATTTTTAAAAAATATCTGGCTGAGGGCCAGTGGTTGTGTCCATTTTACAATCAAAAACTGCTTTTAGAATAACTTCTAAAATATGGTGGCGACATGTTAAATACAGAAGATTTTTCTCTAATAATTGCTCTAGCAAAACGCAGGCTCCCCTGAAGCGACCAGTATTTACTGCAGTGGTATCAAAACACATTGCCTGGATTTTCCCAACTGCCCCCACTGTTCAACTGCTGAAAATACAGCTTTTGCCTGAGTAATTCCCATACTATTTTCAAGCTGAGAAACTCCTATCAACTGTTCTTCATCCCCATAACTAATTAAAACCGATACCCTCTCTATCTTCTTTACTCAAAATATCTGGAAGCAT
>JABUQX010122554.1:7500-14748 GCA_015478945.1 Trachelipus rathkii | reverse complement strand
TATCCAAGATAAGATAAAGTAATAAGTTTGTAATAGTATAAAAGGGTAGGTATATCTGTGAACAAACCATAGAAAAAGTGTTAAATAATAAGATTATAATATAGAGTTTAAATTATTTAAATAGATTAGATCTTATATATAATACTAATATAATATCTTCTTTCTTTCCTATATCATCATGTATTTCACTGGGTAAACATTGTATAAAGTATATATAATAATAATATATAAAGGTGGTAAAGTGTGAAGTGGTAATAAAGGTAAAATAATAAGCTAAGGTTAATCGTCATATGGGTAATGCACTGATATAAAAACAAAAATTAAATAAATAATAAATATAGTTTACACACAAATATATTTTATAAAGGTTACAAAAATATAATATCTGGGATAAAGAAAAATGTTACATAAGAATAATATATATAATCAGAACAATAAAATAATTGTAATAAAGTAGAATAATAAGAGAATCATAGTAAGGATGATAAATATAAAACTATATATCTAATTTATATTAAAGAAATAAATACCTGTTAATATAGAGAGCAGATTTTTAAAATAGTTTTTTTCAAATAATCGTGACGATGAATCGTCATCGTCATCAAAATCTGCCTCCTAATCGCCATCGTCAACATGCCATCAAAATTATAATTGTTCACTATTATAATATTATATATATATATATATATGATATATGTATGGTATACATGCGCGGCGTTGTTGTTGTTGTTGGTTATTGGTTACATACATACATATGCTATGGTATATATATGGTGCGTGCGATATATGCTATTATATATGGCTATGATGCATATGCTACAGTTGTTGGCATGGCGTGGCGTTGGCGTGGCATATATGGCGCGTTGGTTATTACTATTATTATATATATATTATTATAATATATATATATGAGAGTGAGAGTATATATGGTATATATATATATTATTATTATTGTTGGTTAAGTAAGTATTATGAGCAGTGAGTATAGTGGCGAGTGAGTGCGAGATGTTGTTATTATTGGTTATTATTATTATTAGCATACATTATTATTGGCTGGTTGATATTATATGTATTGAGCCATATATGTATATTATTGCTGGTTATTATTACTATATTATTATTATATTATATATATTGTTATTATTATTATTATTATATATTATTAGAGTTATAATATTATTACATGGCTATTACATATTATTATTACAGTTGTTATTACAGGCTATTACTGGCTAGTTCGCTATTTTATAAAACAGTTGCTGGTGCTTTTATTACATTAAGTATGACTATTATAGGAAATGATGCAAAAAATATCTCAGTAAGTAAGTTGATATATATTATATATATATATATATATATAGTTGCTGTTGGTTATTATATATGAAGAAGAAGATAGTTATAGTATATATATATATATAATAGTTATATATATATATATATATATATATATATATATATATATATATACAATTCCTGTAGTTCTTAACTACAAATAAATCGGGCAACTATGGCTCTGAAAATTTCCAACTTCCTCAGCGCTCGTGCTGAACCTCCTGGGGGTAAACATGGATTTAAGGTGTTTTAATTACAAAAAATTAATAAATGTGTTTTTCTTCTTTATAAAAGCATGCTTTTACTATCGCACTAAGGTTTACTTTGCAAATAAATTTAGCAAAACAGCCACCGGCCGGCGAAAAGTCGCAGGTGCAAAGGCGCATAGGGGCGCAAGCAGGCGCATAGCAAAGGCGAATAGGCGCTGATGTGACAAAATATAGGCGCATAGGGCGCTAAGCGCACTAGGTCCGCATGGCATAGGCGCACCAAAAAATTATAGGCGCGCTCCAGGATATATATATATGTTGGTGCTTTATCTCTTTGTTGCTATTATTATTATTATGCTATTATTATTATTATTATATTAGAGTTGAAGAAGTATAAAGATATATATATATATATATATATATATATATATATATATATATATATATATATTATTATTATTATTATATATATATATTAAAGAAAATCAATCCCTTTGTTTTGGATTTCTGATCTTTCAGATATTCCTGACGCCCACAACAGATATATATATATTATTATTATTATATTATATATATTATTATTATTATTATTATGTATGAAGAAAGTTGGCTATTATTATTGGAAGGCTGTTATTATTATTATTACATTGGCTGGCTACTGGCTATTGGCTACACAGGGAAGCAGCAGCTACTGGTGCCATGGCTGGCTGCTGGCTACATGCAGCTGGCTACATATTGGCTGGCTGGCTGGCTGGCTACTGTTGACTGCTGGCTGGCATGCTATATATATATATATATATATATATATATATAAAGAGACAGTAAGATGACGCAGAATTCAATCTAGAGTGTCCCATTCGATCCATAAAAAATAACTTTTAATAATAATTAATGTAATTAATGAATTGTAATTATAATTAAGAAGCCACACGGGCATACCTAGACTGTCCGAGTCAACCAACAATAATTAATAATTAAGAATAATAATTAAAAAGCCGCATTGGCCCCTCTAGAATGTCCCAGTCAATCCATTATAATTAATAAATAAGAATAATAATTCAGAAGCCGCATGGGCCTATCTAGACTGTCCCAGTCAACCCATAATAATTAATAATAATAATAATTAAGAAGCTACATTAACCCCTTTAGAATGTCCCAGTGAACCCATAATATATAAGAATAATACTTAAGAAGCTGCATGGTCCTATTTAGACTGTCTCAGTCAACCAATAAAAATTAATAATCAAGAAGCCGCATTGGCCCCTCTAGAATGGAATGTCCCAGTCAACCCACAAAAATTAAGAATTAAGAATAATACTTAAGAAGCCGTATGGGCCTATCTAGACTGTCCCAGTCAACCAATAGTAATTAATAATTAAAAATAATAATTACGAAGCCGCATCGACCACTCTAGAATGTCCCAGTCAACTCATAATAAATAAGAATAGTACTTAAGAAGCCGCATGGTCCTATTTAGACTGTCCCAGTCAACCAATAAAAATTAATAATTAAGAAGCCGCATTGGCCCATCTAGAGTGTCCCAGTCAACCCATAATAAATAAGAATAATACTTAACAAGCAGCATGGGCTTATCTAGACTGTCCCAGTCATCCAATAATAATTAATAATTAAGAAGCCACATTATGAATATTGTTTATTCTATGAAAAATTAGCTGCGTTTCCAGAAGCCCGAGTGCAGCCCGTGTGCAAAATTGACTAGAAAACGCTTCGAATTGAAAAAAAATTACATTAACCAATCAGAGAACAGGAAATTTGAGTACCTGGAAACGGTCGAGCGCACCCGTCGGATCAACTGACAATTGTAAACAATACTCTTATACTTATATATATATATTTTATGAAATGATACGATATATTTAGTATCCTTAATATAAAAGTTAACTAAAATATTAAAAAACTTTTGGCAAGCCATTTCCGACACATGTTTTGTAAAGTAATCTGTTTGTAAACAAAATATCCTTCCGCAGCCATCCCGTTTATTAATTCCCGAAATCGAGGATTTAACAACGGGCGCCTGACTGTGACGTTTACGTGACGTAGAAGTGCGCAAACGGCTCTGGAAACGATGCATGTGCGCCTCTGGCCGCCCGGCTGCAGTCGGGCTTCTGGAAACGCCGCAATTATAGCTGCGTTTCCCGAAGCCCGAGTGCAGCCCGTGTGCAAAATCGACTCGGAAACGCTTCGAATTGAAAAAAATTACATTAACCAATCAGAGAACAGGAAATTTGAGCACCTGGAAACGGCCGAGCGCGCCCGTCGGATCAGCTGACAATTGTAAACAATACTCTTATACTTATATATATCTATTTTATGAAATAATACGATATATTAGTATCCTTAATATAAAAGTTAACTAAAATATTAAAAAAATTTTGGCAAGCCATTTCCGACACATGTTTTGTAAAGAAATTTGTTTGTAAACAAAGTATCCATCCGCAGCCCTCCCGTTTACTAATTCCCGAATTTGAGGATTTAACAACGGGCGCCTGACTGTGACGTTTACGTGACGTTGAAGTGCGCAAACGGGCTCGGGAAACGATATATGCCTGTGTTCCCGCCCGGGCTGCAGTCGGGCTTCGGAAAACGCAGCTTAAATTTTGTATTTTGAATATTTTTTTGGCTACTATGACAGTAGAAAGAATTCTGGCAACATGGCCGATTTATAAAATGTATCATAGTCTTGTTTATTAATATGATTGTTCTCGTATGTTTTTTACCAATGTATTTATAGTGTTAGTTTCTAGTAAAATATCCATTTATTCAATGTGTTTCATTATTTTTATGTAGGTTGTTACCAGTAGAAACGATTTACTTGAACATGGTAGCTGAGAGTAGTTTGTAACAAGCCTAATTTGAATGTGAAGCAGAAAATGGAAAGTAGGCCTTGATCAGCCCTATAATAGAATTAGGAAGTTGGCCTAGATCAGCCCTATAATAGAATTAGGAAATCCAATATCCACCCTTAATTTTTTAAAAGGCAATACGTATTATATATGGATCGAAGCGGGATAAAGAGACTAATCCAATTCACTAGTTTCAAGTTTGTACCATAAGCAGAAAAAAGTTCCCTCATTTTTCATTCTTCCCTTTCCCCCCCTCCCTCACCTGGACGTGAAAATTAATTTGTTTTTATTCAGTTCCAAAATTCAATGTTTTACCTTTAAGGTAAAAAAATAAAAATAGTGGTTATCAGCCATTTACTGTATACAATAGGTCAATGAAAAATATTGATCATTTAGGTTTTTTCTTTCCTTTAATTTCAAAGGATATATATATATATATATATATTATATTTTTTTTTATCTAAATTTTAAAAAAATATATATATATATATATATATATATATATATATATATATATATATATATATATATATATATATATATATATGGTAATTTTTACACAGAGGTTGTCACCCCCGATTTTTATGAAAATCATAGGACATACTCTAAAAAAAATAATAATAATAGTGAAAACGAAAATCGTCGCTTCCTTTAGGAAAAAGTTACAGCTTCAAAGTTAAAAATTCAATTAAAATAAGTTATTAAAAAAAAAAAAACAATTTTTTTTTTTTTGGAAAATCACAGGATATACTCTAAAAAAATAATAATGAAGAATAGTGAAAACGAAAATCGGCAATCTCTTTAGGAAAAAAAGTTACAGCCTCTCAAAGTTTAAAATTTTCCCATAGACTTTCTTATAAAAATTAGTGGGGCCTCGATGCCATTTTAGGTCCAAAAGCTAATTAGGTTATGATAAGATTTGTTACGCTACATAGATTTGCTCTGTGTATACCTAACAAAACTTATCATAACCTGACTTCTAGAGGGCCTGAAATGAGACATAACTTGGATCGATCAATATTGAAAAGTCTATGGGATTTTTAACAACTTTGAGAGGCTGTAACTTTTTTCCCAAAGAGAGCGACAATTTTCATTTTCACTATTCTTCATTATTATTTTTTTAGAATGTCCTGTGATTTTCATAAAAATCGGGGGTGACAACCCTCTGGGTAATAATTACCATATTATATAGCAGCGGGCGGGCGGGAGCAAGGTTGTTGGCGTTATATATATATATATATATATATATATATATATATATATATATATATATATATATATATATATATATATATATATATATATAATATAATTATTTGGTTTTAAAATACTTTGAAAGTTCTTGTTGTGAAAACTGATACTGAACCCTTCTGGTGCCAGTCTTTAAAGATGATGTAGATAAGATTCCATATATGTTGTCTTTAGGAACATGACAGATATCAGGTCTTTGTTGATACATATAAAATTTATTATATCCGCTTGGATATAAGAAATTTATTTCATAATCCTGAAATTCCTCATCATAAGATAAAACAGACCCAATCCGCCTTTCATCATTATAACAACAAACAATAAAATCATTACATTTTGGGTTTGTAAAAGCTTCGCTAATTTGAGTTAAATTCCCAAATTTTAAAATATTCCTTTCTGCATACGGTTCTGAATCATCTGATAATTCAAAAACTTTCATTTTTCCTGTACCAGGCATGGGTACAAATTTATGGAATTTTTGTGTTCCTAAAATAGTTATACTTTCAGTTAAAAATTTTTGTTTTTCCTGTATTTCTTCGCTACTTATATGAAAAAATGTAATATTTGTTCCTAGATGATCTCTACAAAATAAGAACATATCTTCTGATGATAAAATTTGATTTTCAATAGTTCTTTGCAGGCTGGCTCTTGCTGTTGCCCTTTTTAATGTCCCTCCTATTCCATAACATGCACTTTTACCATTAGAAGTAGCAAAGAAATGCCATTCATAGTCAAGTTCAAAATCTTGTTTATGGTAATAAAAATTAATAAAATTAAATTATTTTTGTATTGCCATGCACAACCATCACTAAGGTAGTGTATTTTCTTCATTTTTAAGCACCTAACCTTTAAGAATTTAATTAGTTAACTTAAAAATGTATAAGCCATTACTGTATTATGTTTGGTGTCTTGCATTAAAAAACAAAAACTTGATGCTTCCTGCAGATTAGGCTTTTCATAAATGACAAAGGCATGCACTGTGCATTGAGAATTTTCCCAGTGGAATCCCTATATCTCATCTTGAACTATAAATGAGTAGTTTTCTGCAAAGTCTCCTATGACAATTACTTCATCTTTTAAATTTAATTTTAAATTTTTCAAGGAACTAGACTGCATCTTGAAAAATAGGAGAATTTTTTTCTGTTAATGGTACAAACTTGAAACTAGTGTCATTGGATTCGTCTCTTTATCCCACTTCGATCCATATATGTATTGCTTTCTAAAAAATTAAGGGTGGTTATTGGCCATAGAAAACATGAGGTAAAGCCTTCCCCCCCAAAAAAATTTAAAACCCAATTTATTCAAAAACTAAAGTCTCAGAGATTTGCTATTTGCACCAGTGCTTCTGGTGAATGAAATAACCTTATACACCAAATTGCATTAAAATCTGTTATATAGTTGTGTTAAGTGTGTATTGATTTGTGCTGGATTTCCCCCTATTAATAATAAAATCTTTTACAAATGATGGCATTTTAAAATAATTTTTGTGAGGATATTATTATGACAAATCTGTAATCACTTAATGAATAAAATCTTTATCAAATCTGTTAAATATATATATATATATATTTATATATAATATATATATATAT
>JABUQX010122554.1:0-2500 GCA_015478945.1 Trachelipus rathkii | reverse complement strand
TAGTTGTATTATATGTTTAACATTTATCTATCAAAGACATGTATCATTTCATTGCGATTTGTTTCATCTCCCTTCATATATCAATATATATATATATATATATATATATATATATATATATATATATATATATATATATATATATATATATATATATATATATATATATATATATATTATATATATATAATATACAATTTATATATATACTATATATATATATATTATATATATATATATAATATATATAATAATCCCAATAATTGGGATAGACCCTCTTGAAAAAGGTAAAAATCATAAAATTTACAAATCTGTGTTACACCACAATATCCCACAAATGCGATGTGATATGCAAAACCGATTACATTTTTGGAATCAGCGCTCAAAATCAATGCCGAAAACCCCGTCCAAGAAATTCATGTTACCAGGGTTATATACAAAGTAATAAAACAGAAAGTAAATTAAACTATTTCTTACCTATAGCAACAAACCATTCACATATTAAAAATAATAATTAATGAAAATTGAAAAGTTTCGTAGTTAAAGATATTAAAACTAAACTTCATTTGAATAAGCTCTAAGGTTAAAATGACAGAACATTAGCAGTTCTCCATTTTCAAGTTATAACCTATTTCTTGTGGCTTCATAAATATTTCCTCCTGTTCTAAATGCTCTTTCACTTTCGACTGATGACGGTGGAGCTGAAAGGTATTTTATTGCTAGTTTTTTCAAATTCATAAAACTATTTCCAGTGTTTTTCCACCAATTGAAGGGAATATCATTGTCTTCACTGGTCAAATTAGGCAAACTTATATATTTGTTTATTTCTTGATGTAATTCCGTATGTAGCCTTTTACTTTTATGTACAATAATCACATCGTCAGAAGAATGGTACTTTCTTTTTTCACTCTCACTCTCTTTTCTGTATGACGATTTTCATGCCAAAATTTCTTTAAAACAATCCATTAATGAAGTGAAAATGGAACCTTCAGCCTCACTTTCCCCTCAACGTGAATCATCGTCAGCAGAAGAGTCAGGAGCTAAATTTTAATGCATTTCTTTCCATGCCTCAACGACCATATTTTTTACGGATTCATCTGATTCATGTTGAAAAATTAGCTTGAATCGCTGATCTAAGAAGTAGCTACACCACAAAGATTTATCATATAGAAACTTAGAAAGACTTTTTTCTACTGATTTCTTAAGCTCTTCAACGAGTGTAATTATTCCACTGAAGCTTTTGCTTTTAATTGCCTTATTTAAAAATAGATTTATTGCTAAAATGGAAGGGATCACTTGGGCAACTTTTACTTTCACGTTTAAGCTTTTTTTAGGTGTGATTTTGTCAAATGGCTCAAGTAAATGGATTAATTTTGCCACTGAAAATCAGTTAACATTTTCTGATTGCATTCAGCATATATGGATAGCGAACGTTGTTGTTTCAAACAATCTTTTACGCATATCATAAGTTTCTTGTGTCCAGCGTGTAGAAATGTCTTGAATGAATTTATGCTGTTTGACATTCAACTGCATCTGTAAAGTTTTAAGCTTTGCAGCTGCCGTTGCTGAATGGTGAAAATGACGAGGATCAGCTTCTGCCAAGTAAATAAAATATCTTTAACAGACTGCTGACATAATATTTGAATCGTGAATGCATAGTTGCAACATGTGAATAAAACATGAAATTGAAGCAAGCCACTCTCCCTTATACCAGCTACCAGGTTTGGTCCATTATCCCGTATCACTAAATGAATTCTATTTTTTAGAATATGGAAAAATGTCAAAGGCCCTTATAGGATCTGACAAAATGGGACAAAGATTTTTCGCCTATATGGCTTACAAAATGGCTATATTTTATTTTTTTTTGGAAAATAAGTTAATAAATTGTAAATTTTAAATTGAAATAACTTTCCCTTATGTTTACGTAATTTATTGTTAATAAAGCTCAATATTCGGCTCGAATAGTTCGGCAAAAAGCCGAATACTCCGAATATTCGGTATTTTGGCCGAATAGCCCGAATACCGAATACTTACCGAATATTCTGCACATCCCTTAATATATATATATATATATATATATATATATATATATATATTTATATATATAATATATATATATTATATATATATATATATATATATATATAATATTATATATAATATACGGTATATTTATAATTATATATAATAATATATATAATATAATTTATTATATATATATATATATATATATATATAAATTATATATATATATATATATATAATATTATATATATATTATATATATTATATAATTATATATAATTATATAATATATATATATATATTATATATATAAATATATAATATATATATATATATATATTATATTATATATATATATATATATATATAATTTGCTTTCAGTAACTTTTCCAAACTTTTTACAACCAAGAGATGTGAAGCTAACTGGCCTATAATTTCTTAAATCTTCCTTACTACACTTTCTTATAAATAGAAC
>JABUQX010122553.1:17500-41582 GCA_015478945.1 Trachelipus rathkii | reverse complement strand
GGTTAAACAGAAAATCCCTCATCCTTACGGTCTGAGGTTTGGACCCGGATGAGGGATAAATAAAAACACTTCGAGGAGAGAAATTTTAAATATATATATATATATATAATTATATATATTGATACTATATATTATATATATTATTATATATATATTTTTTATAATATATATATTTATTATATAATATATATTACTATATATATATAACACTATATACATCCGATCGCAGTGCCCTCATACTTACTATATCACTAATATATCATGGTTGTTTTGCCTTCTAAACCCACTAGTCAACATATTTTTTTCGTTTAAACCAACTAAAAAAAACATTGTTTTTTTGGTTTTATTTTTTCCAAATTTAAAAAGTAATTAAAAAGGTGCTCTAAATGATAAGCATTTTTTTCTATTTTTTTTTCTTTTTTTTTTTTTTTTTTAAAGAATGTCACCTTTCACGGGCAAGGCCCTATTCAAGAAGGGGACAGGAAAAAATTATTATAATAAAAATATCTAAAGATATTTCAGACTACTTCAGTAGTCTTTGACTTTCTTATATTCTTCTTCTTAGAAAACTTTTCCTCCCCACCCATGAACATCATCAAAGAATCTGCATAAACAAAACTGATTAGCATAAGTTTCTTATCCCTGCTTCTTTTATTCCTTTCTTTGTTCCCCTGTTTCTATCAGCCTTTATCAAATGAAATTTCAACAAGTGTTACTTCTTGCACTGATCGTACGTTCCCATTAGTTTTCATTTTCTCCTCTACTTTTCCTTCAAAATTTTTCAAACAACTTCAGCATTTTCAACATATACTTCAGACATAACATCTGGAAAACATCAGTGTAGCATACACTGTCATTGCATTGAGTTGGTGCGACCGACGATAATCAAACCGGTGCGTTGCTAATACATCCTAATTATATTTTAAGATAGTAAATAAATGGAACGAAAATATTTTTCAGACTTTACCAGTAGAGTACATGTAAGATTGAGCATAGCAGTTAAGTCTGGGTCATAGAGTTGACGGGAGAATGCGCGAGACTGTCTGAAATACGAGTCGTAGGAACTCTCCTCAAAGAAGGAGGTGCATGACTGGAAAAATCATACGGTGTCAATTGTAATAACAATAGAAGAAGGAGTGATGCCACAGTTCTAGGACTAGAAAGATTGGAGAGAGTTAGTGAGAAGGAGAGTTAAAGAATCGAAAAGCCCTAAACTACACTTTATTAAGGAGAGAAATATGTGTGGAACCACCCCAGACCAGATATGTGATTCATACTCTATAGAAGAGCGAAGAGCTAGCAACTGGGATGGTGAGAATAAGTTCAAAAGGCGCCTTGGAACATTCAATTTCCTAGAAACTTGTTAGAAAGAACATAATGTAATCCTTCTAATAAAGATCACGAGAAAAGAAAATATTAAGAATATTAAGAATAGAAGAAAGATTATAGTTATATTTTCGAAGAAGGTATTATTGTTGTGTGGAAGATTATGTCAAGTAGATAGATGAAGAAGATGGGTTATTGAGGAATTGGAAACAACCATGTTTTCTTTAACACAACTATAAGTATCAGAAGGATCAGAAGTCTGATGCTTCAAGGCTATCCTCGTAGCATCATTTATTTGTTGTTGAATGAGTCGTCTTTCAAATTGGAAGGAGTAATGATGAATGATGGAGTCATCAGCCTAAGAGTGGAGAGGAGATACAGTAACAGCACTCTCCGCCTTCCTAGGGTTAAGCTCAGAAAAATGCAGAAATAACATTTTAATGAGTTGAAAGAAGGCGGAGATTAGGGCTAGCTACTGAACAGTCTAGATGGGAATTAGAGGGAAAAATTTCAGCAAACAGTTCAGCTTTAGCAGAAGTTAAGACTGCATTATTACCGACAGAGATACAAGGGGAGGGAAGAAGAAGCAAATTAGGAGTTCACATTTTTAAATTGCAAATTGTCAGAAAGAGTGTGAGGTTGAAGAACCAGAAAGATTATTGCAATTTCTACGAAGAAAAATTTTTAGTTTCGAAGAGCTGGGATGAAATCTATTAAAGCACGAGATTCTGAATTTGAAGTATTAGTTCAAGGGATAGAAAATGGAATGTATGCATCCAAATATATATATATATAGTATATTATATATATAATATATATATAGTATTAATAATATATATATATATATATATAATATATATAGGTAATATATATTGGCAGATATAATATAATATATATATATATATATATATATAATATAGTAATATATACTACTATATATATACAATATATATTATATATATATATATATATATAGATATCTAAATATATATATATATACTAATATATATATATATATATATATATATATATATATATAATATATATATATATATATAATATATAATATATATAGGCTATTAGTAAGTGTTTGACTCCAGGAAGCGAAAATCCAATTAATTAATGTATCGTTATTTTTAATAATTTTAGGGTAAATACATTAAATTATTGGTAGGTAACTAACCTAATCTAAACCTAAACCTAACCTAAACCTAACCTAACTTAACTAGGCCTAACCAAACTTAACCTATATAACCTAACCTAAATTTTTACGGAGTCAACCACTTATAAATGTCCATATATAATATATATATATATATATATATATATATATACTATAATATATATAATATATATATATAATATATATATATATATATATATATATTAATAACTATATATATATATATATATTATATATATATATATATATAAAGTACTGTATAGATTAGAAAATTGCTAAATAATGAAAAATATGTTTTTTGAGAAAAGTGAAAAAATGTCTGCGTTTAAAATTAAATTGTTGTTTTTGAGTGCTTAATTTAAATATTTTGCTCATAAAACTCATTGAGAATCATTTAATACCCAATTAAAAAAAAAAATTAAAATATTGATTTTTAAAGTAAAAAAACAAAAAAAAACATGGCTTTAATTGTTTTGTTCTTTTTCACCCTGAATATAATATATATATATATATATAATATATATAATATATATATATATATATATATTATAATTAATATATATATAATATATATATATATATATATATATATATATATATATAATATATATATATATATATTATATAGCTATATATAATATTCACCTAATATGAGACAAATGTGGATCAGCCAGTTTGAGAAAATCACTTCCATATCCTAATTGAAGGTTGATATGAACTGATAGGCGGAATTTGAAAACATGCGAGTCAGAGGAATTGGAAAAAAATAAAATAAACAAGAGTTTTTAAAATTTTACCAGTAGAGTACAAGAATACATTTAAAAGTACGTATAAGAAAAACCATATCAGGAAAATCTGTTGTCAGAGAGCTGGACAGAAAAAAGATGGGACTGGTTGGAAGGACAGCTGGGGAGAGCTCTGCTCAAAGGAAGAGATATGCTACTAGAGTCCAGAATAGCTATGTTCATTGCAATAGGTTTAGTGTAAGGAGAATACAACAACAGTTGATCGGGCAGATAGAGATTATCTGAGCCAGTGAGAGCGGTGGAGTTGATACTACGATAAACTCTAGACTGAACCCTTTCAAAAAAGATTAGAAGAGTAAAACCACCCTTTATATATTTAAATTCCTACTCCATTAAGTGACAATAGAAACTTAATAGTTTCTTAAAGAAACTTAATAGTTTCTTAAAGAAACTGAGACTGTGTATGAAATTCAAAAGGTTCTTTAGAGCACTCAACCTCTTAGAAGCTTGCTTGGAAAATGAGACTAATTTGATCCTTCCAGAGAAAGATCAAGAAATAATGAAACAACCGAAATATTTAGACAAAAGATTTTATTTGTGTTTTCGAAAAGGATACAGTTGTGTAGAATAATATCTCGTGTACGTAGCTAAATTACCTGAGTTTTGAGTTATTAAACATAACCATGTTTTCTCTGTCTTAATTATAAAAATGCGAGATAGATCAGATGTCAGTTGCTCCAAATTCTTCTTCCATACATCATCTTTTAGGGGTTAAAAGAACAATGTAAGATGTAGTTATCAGCATAAGAGTGGGTAGGCGAAAAAGTGGAAGAAAGAAGGTTTTTAAAGAATAGTATAAAATAAAGGTGGGGATAGAAATAGAACTCTGAAGAACACCACATATTATAGATTAAATGACGAACGGTGCCTTTCAACATCAGTTGCCATTGAACGACTGGAAAGAAAATCAGAGAGAAAGTTACAGAAGGGATCAGGGTTAGAAAAAAACAGAATTCAAGTTCTATAAGCAGTTTTGGATTACAGAAAAATAAAAGTATAAAGGAATATTATATATATTAATATATATATATAATATAAATATATATATATATATATATATATATATATATATATATATATATATATTATATATATATATATATATATATATATATTATATATATATATATAATATATATATATAAATATATTATATATAGTATATATATATATATATTATTATATATATATATAATATATATATATATATATTATATATATATTATATATATATATATATATATATACTAGTACTAATATAAGTAAGTAATTATATATGTATATTATATATATATATATATCTATATATATATACATATATATATATATAATATATATTATATATATATTAATATATATATATATATATATATATAATATATATAATATATATATATATATATATATATATTATATTATATATTATATCCTCATGGTGGAAAAACCTTATCCCTAAGAGAATTTTACACTAGAGTTAGAGGAATACTCGTTTAAGTCAAGGTTCAATTCAAAGGTCGATCGGACATAACCTCGAATACACGCGTTGAAAGTGTGCAAGTCAAAGGTAGTTAAGAAAATAGTAGATTTTCTTCCAGACTTTACCAGTTTAAATATATGATAAGATTAAACATTGTGGTTTAAGTCTGGTTAGAGGATATTGATGGAAAAAGAATGAGACTGTATAGCAAAGCGGTTGTCGCACGAACCCTTTTCAATAGGGGAGGCATGTTACTGCGAGAATTTCAGAAGAGCAGTGTCTCGTTTGAAATAGCGATATTATAAGGGGAGAGTGACACAACAATTCTACTGGCAGAAAGAGACTGGAGATATGTGAGGGCAGGAAAGTTGATAAGACGAATAGCCCTAATTTCACCTTTTAATAAGAGTTGTCTAGTGGAAACCACCCCAGATGCTTAAGCTCTTACTCCGTACAGGAGCCTAGAATAAACACCCCTATAAATTGCCAAGGCAACATAGGGACAGCTGGGTGAGAAATCCGAGGGAGCCTCAGAAAGCCAAAATATTTAAGAAGCTTTATATAATTCTAAATATAAATTAACTCCTTCCATTAAGATTACGGAGAAAAAGAAACATCAAGAATAATAAGGGCAGGCGAAAGTTGAAGGTTTGATTTGTGTGTTTTCGAAGATAATGTTGTAGTTGTGTGGATTATTATACCTAGTAGCAAGATGAAGGAACTGATCTTTTAAGGCATTGAGAATAACCATATTTATAATGGAATAATTAAAAATTAGAGAAAGATCAGAGGTTAGTTGCTCCTAGGTAGCTCCCTAGCCCGAGTAACATGCTGTTGGATTTGATTTCTACAACACTGAAATAAATAATAAAGGGTTGGAGTTGTCAGCATAGATGTGGGACTAGGTAAACTAAGTATTAGAGAGAAGTCTTTAACGAAAAGTAAAAGAAAACGAGTTCGAATAGGACAAAATCCTGAGAAACACTATTATTTATGGACTTAAAGAATGAACTTGCCGTCTACAAATGCTGCTATAGAACGGCCAGTGACCAGAAGGTCACAGAGATAAGGATAGATACCAAAGGAGGAAACTTTGGAACTCAAAGTTTTGTTTCAGACTCTAACGAAAGCTTTCGATATGAAAGCCAAGAGTCAGAGAAAAAGGTAAAAAAACGCCAGTTGAATGATTCTTACAAAAGCTATACTAGCGATCAGAGATATAAGATTTGAAAAATTGAGATGTTTCCAAATCTTCCTGTTGAGGGTAGATTCGAAATTTTTAGAAAGATCTGAGATTTAAACTATATGACGAAAGTTAGAGGGTTGAGAAGGTTCCCCCTTTTATCTGCATAGACTGAATGAGAGCAAGTTTCCAGCAGAAAGGGAAGATCGAATAAAAAACAGGACGAAAATAGTTTTACCAAGGCAAGTCAAGCTTGCGAAGCACAAATTTTTGAGAATCATACAGGAGAAATATCATCAGAACCGTAAGCCAACTTTGTATAAAGCCCAGAGAGAGCAGAAATAACGTCTTTAGAAAAAATTGCAATGTTTGCATAAATGAGCTAAAAGGGATGAAAAAGGAGGAATTGCACCGGAATCATCTAAAGTAGACTTAGTTACAAAGATTTGAGCAATGGGTTCAGCTTTATCGAAAGCAGAATAGCAGTTTTACCCCCTGAAGATACTAGAGGAGGGCAAGAGGAAGAAGGAAAGTTAGAGTTAGCATGTTTTGGTAAAATATTAGAAAGGACGCGAGGAATAGTAACCAGCAAGATATTTGCATTTTGCACAGATTAAAGAGTTTCTAGTGTCATGAAGAATATAGTTTGCACGATTCACTGCTGAAACATGAGTGGCGTGAGCTTATGGAGTATGAAGACGATGTTATTCCCTGAAACCAGCGTCCCTGTGATGAATAGCGCGAGAACAAGCAGAGCTAACCCAAGGTTTTTTAGTTTAGATGAATAGAAAGAATATAAAATGTACCCCTCCATGCCAAATGCCGGTAATGCTCTTATCACCCTCCGAGGGACCCCGAAGCAATAGTCATTCCATGAAAAAATAAAGAACCACGACCAAAAGTATTTCCAATTTGCAAACAAGCACCCCAAGTTCTTAAAACGTTCCTCGACGTAATCATACCCCTCCCCTCCCTTCCCACTCCAACCACAATCTGCGAAATAGTTTAATGATTAAATGATTTAATGTTTAGTGACTAAATGATTTACCGAAGTAAATACATGAAAACTCATTTCTATTACTACAAAAATATTTATTCACAATAACTTGAATATAATTTTTTGTATGTCAAACATCAGTTTATCTTTAACCATTTTACTTGTCTTCATATTGGTAAGATTATTTAGGGAATTTTAGGGTGAGAGAATCTTTTTGAGGGGATTGATTTGAATTAATTAAGTTTAATCAAAGTTTATATTAATTTTAAAATTTATTAGTAAATAATATTTGTATACGAGATATGCTGTTGACTGAGATGATGTTAGAATTTGCTAGGTCAAATGCGTTGTTGTTGTTAAGTTAGAGAGAAAGCTCAGGCTACCACTGATGGTTATGATAAAGTATTTTTAAATGATGATAGATTAACTAATGATGTTATGACAGAAGTTATGTAAAGGCAATGTTAGATCAGGTATTGTTATGCTGGCAACAATTTTTAGGTTTGTATCCACTCTCGGATTTATTTTAGTAAAAGGTTGGTGCAATGTTGAGGTCTCGTGTTCGTTGCAGTGGGAGTAGGGGGAGGTGAGCTTTCTAGAGACCTTGCTAATTTACGTGGTTGTCGTGTTAATCTCGAATATTTTGAGCACCACCTTTCAAATCTCAAATCCAAATATCTTAATTCTCTCTGAGACCAAGATAGACAGGGATTCCTTCTCTAATAAGTTAAACATCTCTAACTATAACTTACTTTTCAATTTCCGTCTGAATGGTGGGGACAGCGCCCATATAGACATGAACAATTTGTAACAAGTCTCAAATAATCCTGAATCTCCTAATTTAGATGTTATATGGCTTACAATCTTTCTTCAAACTACTACCATTATCTTGTTTTTTTTGCTACTTCTCCCCTAAAGGAACAGATTTTCCGGCTCTTTTTGAAAATCTTAAAACCTTTCACGAGACTATTGCATACATCTTCTCATCTAAATGCTGAGGTCCTCTATTTAGGAGATTTTAACGTACACCACAATGAGTGGTTGAGCTCTTTTCATACTGAGAAAAGCGGGAAGGATGCTAAATTAATCTGTGTTCTTAACGATCTAGAACGGTTGACTAGGGAATCACACATAGTCCAGATCACCCTAATCAATTCGTAAACACACTTGACATGCTTCACCACTACTCCTTTTCGTTTATAAATATACCATTTTCCCTCCTATCGGTAACTCTGACTGCAATTTTGTAGCTCATATGCATAGCACTTTCCCTCTAACAGCTCCAACCTGCCCTAAACGAACTAATCGTGCTAATAAGGGCTATTGAGTCGCTTCTTTGCTAACTACCGTTGGAATGAATCCTATTCTCAGGGGATGACTTCGTGTCTGCTGAAAAGGTAGGGAACGTGATCATCAAAGCGATGAGCAAGTTCATTTCATCTTTAACTTGGTAACTTTCTCCCCAAAATCCTAGGCTCCTAAAAAGAGGACGCGTCATCTAAATTAAAAATATTAGAATGGATTTCTAAAGGGTATAAATGCACTATTGCTCGAGTGATCTCCCCATTTTTTTGTTTTTACTGAAACTGATCGGACATACCCATCAGGAGAAGTGTGAAGGGTTTTTATTATGCCTAATTTCCATTTCAAACGAGGACCATCATCCTCCACCAAGACTACATCACAGATAGCAATGTTAGGATGGACAGAAACATTCAAGATTGCTTAAGATTAAGTAAATAGTCCTTACGCCATGCACACTGGGAATTTGGAAATAAGCGAAAGCGTGTACCGATACCTTTTATTTAATTTAACCGTGTCCCGATAAGTAGTGTCCGACTCTAAAAGCTCTTCTGGAATAGGAAGAGTGTTAAGTTTATAACCCACGAGTAGGTGTGATGGTGTGAGAGGCTCCTTGCAATGAAGCTCGCCTCCCACAAAGGTGAGGGGTCTACAGTTAAGAACTAGTTCGACCTCAGCGAGAACTGAGTAAAACTCTTCCCATGTGACTAAAGCGGTTTTCATAATTCTCTTTAGTTAACCCGATTAAACGTTCAAGAACCCACCATAGTTGGCTTACTTACAAGAGGGGTTAAATAATCCTAAGTAATGGAAGTGTGTTGGTCAAAAATCTCTAAACGATGGTAATGTACGCAAATCTTTATATACTGAGATGCCGCTTGGAAATAAGTCGCGTTGTCCGAGTATATTATAGAAAGGGTGCCACTTCTACCCATGAACCTACGTAGCGCTCTCAAAAAAGACTCTGTGCTATTATCGAAGGCAAGTTCCAAGTGAACGGCCAGGGTAACAGCGCAAGTAAAAAGAACTATATAACACTTAGTTATGGCAGTTCTCGAAGTCTTCACGTTGAAGTAACCTGTAAAATTCCCTCCAATGACTGTGAAGGGTTTGCTCTGCTCTCCACTAGGCGAGAGCTAGACAAAGCTGCAAGAGGAGCAGAGCGAAAATGAATTGCTTGGAGGCGTTTGCACATAACACAAGTTCGGACTATCTTCTTCATAGTCTGCCACATGCGTGTAAAATAGAACTTCCGACGAATGATCAAAAGAAGTTCCGAAATTCCCTAGTGGTGTTGAGTGTTATGAAAATGCCATACAATAAGCTCAATAAAATGTGAATTGGTAGGAAGGAAGATAGGGAACTTGGTATAATACGGAAGTAAGGCATTATTAAGTCTCCTATCACACCTAAGAACACCCTTCACTAATTTCAAACTTAACTATTTAGTTAATTGAGTGAGGGGTAAGTTATCTCGAATGCAGATTATTTCGGGTTGAAAGTGTTCTCTTTGAAGGGTTCGAATCCAATAAAACTCTGCCCTACTTTTTTCGTCTATAGAAAATTGGCGAGAAAACACTAGTTGAGTAATGGTCTTGATCAAATTCGCTTTAAGCTTCGCATTCCTAAGATTCTGAATGAATCGATAAACCAAGTGACGAATAATTATTCAACTCTAGGAGGGGAACCCCTTCCGGACTTCCTGTAACTGTTGTAGCTACAGTAATATTGTTCTCCAAGATGTCTTCCGAAAATGATGGATGTTTGGCCCATGTAGGCCAATCAGATGACTTTAAAAGCCAGGTGGGTCCTCTCTGCCATAAATGTGACAAGTGACTAATTGCATTCATAACTTTGGCTACTGCTTGCTTTTCAATTATTATAATCAATTGCTTCCTCTTCAATTATTATAATCAATTGCTTCCTCTTTAATTATTACAATCATATTTGTAATTAATTAAATGCTGTATTTCATGGCCATCTTGAAACTGACAATATTAAAGTAGTTTTTAGATGAAACTTGTCTCTTCAGTCTCATCTAATAAAGATACATCAGACACTCTGCTATCCTGTCTCTTTAGCCTTTGCTTGCTTTTACCTATTATTTCTTTCTAAAGGAATCTTGAAAATTTTCTGTATATTTCTAAGAGGGTTCCTCTTATCTTGTAATTTGATTGGTTCATATATATGTGCGCATATGTATGTGCGCCAAGGATTTTATTAGAATCAAATTACAATCAAAAGAATTATCATATCTCCTATCATTTTTGTAAAACGGCATATTATTATTTATTATTATTTGGTGTATCTGTGCATTCTGTTTTTGAGCAAGCCGTGCTCATATAAGAATCGAATGAAAGGAGGAGAAGTACAGAACTTTTTTTTCTCCCCTATAAGTAAAGGAGAAAAAAAAAGGGGGGAAGAGGAAATAAAGAGAGAGGGAAGGAATTTGCATATTACCCCTTCATAGGGGAAGGGATTCGCATATTACCTCCTTCATAGTTCGCTTATTATCCCCCCCCTTTAAAGGGTAACTAAGACAGTTAGGTTATATTGTGGTATATTGTAAGGTATTATTATGCTAGCCGTGATTAGTAGGTTAAGATCTTTGTTTATGTTATTCGTAGTTTAGGTATATTAGACTAAGCATGGTAGGTTTCGGTATTAAGTTATGGTAGGTTCGGATAAAATTGTTAGTATCTAATGATAGGTGAAGATAAAGGTTTTGCTGTCAACAAAAAGGTAGTGATAGGGAGCATATTCATGTTACCGTTTTAATCTATAATAAACATAAAATGATAAAAAGTTAACAGAAAATATAAAATTGAGGTTCTTAAAAGAAAATATAAATATTAAAGTATGACATTTAAAAAAAAGGATGTAAACATAGGTTAAGGAATGAAAACATGTGTATGGGACGTAAAGGGGTGAAAGCGCATGTGCATGTTGACGTGATACTATGTTATTGTGTTTTTGATACAATAAAATATGAATTTAAATAAAAATTTAATAAAAGTGACAACAAAAAGTTTTATAATAAAACCAAAATAAAAATAAAAATATTAAATATTAACATCGAAAAACCAAAAAAAATTTGCTAAACACGAAAAAAAAATTATAATAAAATCAAAAGTAATGAAAAATATTAAAAATAAAAAAATAAAAGATTAACAGAAAATTTTAAAATTGTAATAAAAATTAAAAACTTTCAACATATAACTTAAAATAAAAATAATAAAATTTAAAATAAAAATATAAATGCTTAAAAAAATTGGAAACTACCTAATGAAATATAAAAGTTAAAATATAAATAGTTTGAAAAAAATATATAAAAATTAAATATAAATGTTACAGCTTAAATAAAGTGTATTTAAATATAATAGTTAGCGACTACAAAAAGAAAACGAGGTATAAATGAAAAAAAATATATAAAAAATGTGAAAAGAAATTCAAATTTAAATGTTACAGCTTGAAAGAAAACGGAATACTACGAATACGTCATAGAAATGATATCACTTACATGATACAACGGTATTTGGTAGTGCAAGCATGTGTTGTTTGCTTTTTACTTCTTCGAAGGGATATGTTTACAGGATACGTTAGGTAAACACTTGAGGGATAAATTAAATATTGGAATGTTAACATCAATTGATAGGTTAAATTAGTGTACTTGATATAGATTAGGTCAAGATAGGTTAGGTTAAGTTAGGTAGATTATGTTAGACATGATGCAGGGTGAAAAATGAGAGAGAGAGAGAGAGAGAGAGAGAGAGAGAGAGAGAGAGACGAGGAGAGAGAGAGAGAGATGAGAGAAAAGAGGGAAGAGAGAGATGAGAGAGGAGAGAGAGAGAGAGAGAGGAGGAGAGAGAGAGAGAGAGAGAGAGAGAGAGAGAGAGAGAAATTAATATATTCAAGTATCGCTGTATTTAACAATGGACAATATGGAGAGTCCGTATATTTAACAAGGACCTTTTGCAATAGTAAACAAGTGTGTATTTATTTCTTCTATAAATTTCCCTCAAAAATTTCATTTCATAGGTGAAACCCTACTTTGTGAACCAGTTCACATCTCAAAATCGGATTCTTCTTACTTGAAAACATAGAAGTTGATATTTAACATGGTTTCACAGTTCGTATTCGTCCTTTGTTTTTAACAAAATCTCCTACTCCAGATTCCAACTTCTGCCCACTAGGCTCCGACTGCGTCTCAAACTCTTCATAAGGTTTCTCTTGAAAAGGGCCACAATAACCTATTTCAAATTTACTTGCTTATCTTTCCTCGAAAAGGACGGCTCAGCTAGGGACCCACTTTGCAGGGCCTACATACCCTACGGCGATGAGGGAAACCCAAACCTCGACTCCGACGAGATAGTGAAAGCACAAATGGTGGTAAGAGTTTTGAGGGGAATAGAAGCTCTTGAATAAAGCAGGTGGGAGAGAATGTACAGCCAATTGCTCTGTCTAATACATCGATTATTAATTAAAACTATCAATTATTTCTATTAATTATGAAAAACTATGTTTCTATACAACCATGGGTCAAAGAAAGATTTTTTTTGAACATCAGTTTGGGTTAATAGGCCAATTTAAATTGAATAAAACCATAAAAAATTACCGGCCATCTGAAGCTCTTAAAAAGCCATCAAGGAAACCGAAGCCAATTTCGGGGATATACACACAAAATTAAAACTCGAAACCCTCGAAACCGGTCATCCCAACCTTAGACACCTTCAAATACGGTCTTGTCGTCTTCGGAAACCCCTGATCATAATTTTTGAATATTGCAAAAAGTTTTTTTGAAAAAGTTAAAAATTGCCATAATTTTTTTCCATATCTAACCCAATCAATACGAGATCTTCAGGATATATATAGTTGGAGGAGATGTAATTTTTTTATTTAGATATTTTTTTGTATACCAAAATAAAATTTAATTTCAAACAAGTTTTTTTTTAAATTTTCTCGTGCCCAGAGGGAAAATTGTTAGACATAAAAAAAAATTATGTGAATGAAAAGTTGCTTCTTCATTAAAAAATTTCATTTTGATCAGACAACCACAAAAAAAATTAACTCAATTTTTCATTTCTAAAATTATTTTCAGTTGGGTTCTAATTTGAGTATTGTAGGGATTTGGTGACAGATATCAAAAATCTGAATTATATTTTATTAGGTAATAAACTCACCATTGATGTAGTTCAAGAGTTAAGTTATTTCGACAAAAACAGTATTACGTGAACTCCAAAACGTCGGAAACATAGTTGTTTTTTTTTCAAATGAAAATACAAAGCAAATAAAGAGAGACAGAAAAACACACGAAATCGACGTTTTAGAAGGTAAGAGAAGACTCCATCTTGCTTTTTATTTGGTGCAAATCGGCTGAACATTAAGAAAATCGCGCCCATTCCCGATTTGGGGAAATCTCAAGGCTAAAATCGAAATCTCTACTAATTAAATCCTGTTAACCAATTCAAAATCCATTTCTTATATCTCTTTATTAATATATATATATATATATATATATATATATATATATATATACATATATATATATATATAATATAATATATATATACTATATA
Organism: Trachelipus rathkii; assembly: GCA_015478945.1. Taxonomy (NCBI): domain Eukaryota; kingdom Metazoa; phylum Arthropoda; class Malacostraca; order Isopoda; family Trachelipodidae; genus Trachelipus; species Trachelipus rathkii. The sequence continues at coordinate 27,732 of JABUQX010122553.1, read as the reverse complement.
TATATATATATATATATATATTATATATATATATACTATATATACTATATAATACTATATATATAGTATATTATATATTACTATATATTATATATATTTATAATATATATATATATATATATATTATATAGTTTTACATTTTTTCGGGGAACGGTTGGAACCATTCAGTAAACTAAACTTATTCAGAAACCATTGAAACCATTCCATAAGCTTCGATTGAGCAAGCACATATGACATAATCATCAGATTTCTTTTGAGTAAAAAGAATGAAGCTTCCAGTTTGATTTCCCTCACGGATAAACGATCCCTTCCTCGAGGCTTTCTGTACAGGTTTTCAGAGAAAACTGGATCCGATTCAGTTCGCTGTCCCCCTACCTGTATATATATATTATATATATACTATATATATATATATATATATATAATAATATATATATATTATATTATTATATATTTATATATATACTTAATATATATATATATATAATATTATATTATATATTATATATATATATCATATATATTATTATATATAATATATATATATATAAAATATATATACTATATATATATATATATAAATATATATATAATAATATATATATATTACATATATATATAATATATATATATATATATATATATGTATAGATATATTATATATATATATATATATATATTATGTTAATTTTTAAAATGCATAAAAGTACATGTAATAAATAAATAAAGAAAAAATATTATACAAGCAAAAGAACAGACAATAGTAAAATCTATGAAAAGGCCATGTCTTATATATATATAATAGGAATAATTTTTAAAATATTTTTCATGAATACAAGTTGTAATTCAAGTTTTGGGACTTTTTGAAACTATGACGCATAAATATAGATGCTAAAAAATCTTATATATTTTATATATATACTATATATATATAGTATTTATAAAAAGTATTTATATATATTATATATATATATATATATATATATATATATATATATATATATATATATATATATATATAATAGATTTATGAATGAGTAACTATATGTATATATTATTATAATATCTATAGTATATATATATAATAGTATTATCATATACTATATTATAGTGATTTATATATATAATTATATAATATATTATATATTATTATAATATATTATATAATATAATATATTAATATATAATACAGTATATATATATATATATATATATATTATATATATATATATATATATTAGTCTATACATATAATAAAAATAAAAAAGTATAATATATATATATTATAAAAATATATATATGATATATATATTATATATACATGCATTATTGCAATCATCGATCTCATTCATTTAAACAAAATATTGAAATTTTTAATCGATTGTAATAGATCGATGTTTCCACGAGATTTCCAACCATCTTTCATCTCCAGAAGCTTAGATTAAGGTATTTTTAATCTTGTGACTTTCTTATTTTTATATTTTGCTATTATATGATTTACTGTTTTACGTTTTAATGTTTTAATTACATGTGTTTAGTTCGTAGATGTATAGAGATAGGTTTATTTTTAGTGCTTATTATATAGCAGAAATATAAATATATACTATATATATATATATATTATATATATATATACTAATATAATATATATATATATAATATATATATATATATAATAATATATATTATATATATATCAAAGGCGACTTCCTACACTTGCGGCTGCTCGGGGCGGCTTAGCACGTGTCTTCTTATTATCAGTACTGACGATCTCCTCGATCGAGTACATAAAGGAAAGAAACTTACGATAATTCTCATAGATTTTTTTTTTTTGAATCTGAAAAATTGGTAACTTAAATTTTCAGAGTTCAAAAAAATGTTATGACTAAAGAATATGTAAAGTAAGAAGCATGTAACACAGCATCTTTACATGAAAAATCTAATAATTATAGGCTAATGTTAATATATGTATTTTATTATACATATAATCAATTTATATTAATAAAAGGTGATAGAGTGCCGTGTCTATTTTCTCGACAGAAATAGCTCATGGAGATATAAATAATAGTCTAGTTTTAGAATCACTATAGATCTATCACTGCTAAAATGATTCATCATTCCTGATAATATAATATATCAATTTTAATTATCCCTAGGTAATTAATATACATATCTACTTCAGAATTGATCTAAGAAAAAAAAATAATAGAATAAACATTATTTAGACGTTATAAGCACAGAAGGTGGTCTAGGATTACAAAATTATCTGAATATTGTAGATATAACTAGATAACCTGAGATTTATTATGGTTATAATAATAATAAAAGGAAATTAAGCTGAATAGTAACGAAACTTGGATAACAAGAGTCACAGATAAATTGGATTTATCCTCTATTGATGAAGGGGATAAAACAGAAATTAATTTAGTAAGAAATAGTTCAATGCACGTGAATATCTATTTTTATCCCTTTAGAAATTCATTTTGACTTTTGAATACTAACTTCTTTGGTAAAGACTACATCTCTCTCTCTCATACCTTCACCCTCCTTACTAGCCATTAACCCGAAACTTTGTGTAGTGATTACAGCTGAAATTTATCAGATTTGGTATTTTTCTTTAGGAATGTTATTATGAACTCTCGGTTTATATAATATATATTTGTAGTTTGTTCTCAAACCTTGGTAAGGAAAATAAATAAATAAATAAATAAAAGTAGACGTAGTCGAAAGTTCCTAGGTATGGATCTCAATCACGAAAGTGAATATATTATTTTTTGAGGTAGGGTACGTGATATATGTTGAAGTGAGATTTATGATAAACAAATACAATTACCAGGTAAATGGATGTGAGTGAGGATTATGAAGTTATAAACTATATAATAGTGAGTAATTATAAATAATGTAGCGGATATATATATATATAGTATATGAGTTTATAAATAAATTTACATATCTTTGAACATTATCGTAATATCAACAATTATTTATAATATGTAAAATTTAATTATATTGATATTATAATATAAAATAATTAATATATATAATTAATAAAGATATCATATAAATTAGAATAATTAAATATAATTGTAGTATATTATATAAAAAATAATAATATTATAGATAATAAGAGTAATATATAATAATATAATTGCATTATATAATAATAGATTTATAAGTGAAGGATAGTATAGTAAGTGAGATACCTAATCTGATAATTATTATAATAGATAGCCAGTTAATGATGATTATTAGTGGTATATAATCAAATAAGTAAAATAGATAGATGTAATATACAGATGATAAGTCGTACATAAGAAGAAACGAGAAACTAAGAAGACGAACAGAATAGAATACTTGTAAAAACTCAATGAAGGAACACTCCAATCTAAGTACATGACTAAGACTGATACCAGTCTTTGTGCATATAGAAAAGAAAGAAATAAAGATGGAGAAGAGAAATCTGAGCAGAATTAATTTATTCAAACAGAAAAGTCATAGGTGGGAAGATAACGTACGATTCGAGTAATGTTCGATGAATCGAATTCATAAAATTTTGAGAAAAATCTGGAAGCACGGCTCGATTTTCAAAGCAATGATGATTTCAAAATTCATATGATTTTTCGATAATAAAAAAAAAATCATCCTTTTTACTGGAATATATAATAATTTGAGAGGTATCTAAGTCAAACTTATTAGGCTTAAATACTTTGGAATAAATTTAATGATTAAATAAAAGTATATAACTAGTGATATAGTACACAAGCTATGACTATATATTAAAATTATATAATATGACCACATTTTAAGTTTTTCATAGTGATAATTTATTATATTTAATAATATTAATTCAGGACTCATGAGGAGTTATTATACATATGACCACATTATATATCTGGATCAATTGAGAGGCATATCTAGTGAGAATATAGAGAACCCTCTTTATATGCATATGTAAAAAATTATATATTTTTCTTAATTATAACAAATATAAAATAATAAACTACCAAACTAACAATAATAATATAAAAACAGAGTAAATAATAAAATAATAATAACTGTGTAAAGAATATAACCTCCTCCTAAAGGACCAAACTAATATTATATAAGTATTATTATCTACTGCGTACTAAATATGTGAGTATATACCTTATATATATATGACTATTATATTTCGACTATTATATAACATTTTTCATATATATATATACCATGCTTAATAATACTACTAATAACATTATATACTATTATATAATTATAAATATATATATAAATAAAATATAAATTATATATAGATATATATATATAGTAAATAATATAATAAAATAATAATAATATTATATATACAATAATAATTATATAATAATACGTACAAGTATAATATAATAAAGATAATATATAATTATATATATAAATAATATTACTTATATACAAGTATATATAATGTAATATATAAATAATAATAAATATAATAATTTATATATAAAATATAATAAATATAATAAAATAATTATAATAAAAATATAAAGATATATACTATATATACTATATTATAATATATAAATATATAGTACATATATAAATATTAATATTATATATATATTAATATTATAATAATCATATATAATAAATATATATAATTATAAAATACTATTAATGAATATATAATATATATATAATATATCATAAAATATAAAATATATATAATTATATAAATATATAAATATCTATTAATTAACAACATTATATATATAACAAAATATAAATAATAATAGAAATCTAATATATATAGATAGATAATATATATATAATATTTAATAATATATATTATATTAATAATTATATATATATATATATATACATATATATATATATATATATATATATATATATATATATATATATATATATATATAATATATTTTTTTTTATATATCTATATACATCTATCTATTATATATATCATAATATATACTAAAGTATTATATATATATATATATTATAATATATATATATATATATATATATAGTATACTAAGCTATAATAATATATATATATATATATAATATATTCTTTTTTTATTACAGGAAACAGGACATAATAAATTGCTACTTATTTTAAGACTTGAATTTGTTATTTACCTACTGGATGAGTGATTAGGAGAATGCCTGGAAGAAAAGAAACGCCATTTCATTCCTTATTTAACGTTATAGACTGCGAGACATACAATTAAAGTATAAAGAGCGTTTGCAAAATCAGTTTCGCTGAGGTTGCAAATAATGGGACAAGATAAAAGCAATATAAACTGTGTAAAATGTAGCGATGGCATCAAAAAGAAATTCTTGGAAAATAAGAAAGAGAATACGATAAAATTCGGGAAATGAAGCAAAGTAAATAGCATGCAGAAAAGCAATAGTAATTGTCATTCAGAATCAGAGTAATTGGTAGTAATTATCAAACTCATCATACTAAATACACCTTATACCTGCTCTGTCAGTCTGTTCTTTATGTACAGCATCATAAGCAACGGATAAGTACCAAGTAAAGACCTATCGTATCGTCACATGCACCCTTATCAACCTCCATAAAGACATCGAAGTTTGAGAAAACTACTCGTAAGTCTAGGGCATTCAGGAGAGTAAGATTATTGAAAGCCCTACTTCTAACTTTATATCAGAGGCTGACTTCCTTCTTCTCAAATATATGATATGATGATGAATCGGATTTATCACTAGATGCCCTGATCGGATATAGGTTTGATTACTCAGATGCTGATTATGGTGATGCATAAGCATCATATATTATTCATATATGATTATATATCAAAGCTTGTCACTGTTCTTTGCTAATCTGTTCTGAATTTTTGATGTTGATACTCATGAATTGAAAAAAGTTTTTTGAACGGTTCGGACTGTAGTTCATAGTTTATTAGTAAAGAAATTGATACTAAATAATAATAGTATTATTTAAAAAAAATACACTTTAAATTTTTAAAATTAAAATAATATATATTTTTTTTTTAAATGGAAAAATAAACAAAACAAAAAACACTTTTAAAAAAAATATATAAGATCATTTTTTTTACTTGCATTTGGGTGCAACACATGCTTAAAGAGTATTCTTTGAATATTTATAGTAGTGGCACCTTTCTCATTAAAACCTTCTTCTTCTTCTTCTTCTTCTTCTTCTTCTTCTTCTTCTTCTTCTTCTTCTTCTTCTTCTTCTTCTTCTTCTTCTTCTTATCAATTCTTTCTTTTTCTTCTTCTTCTTCTTCTTCTTCTTCTTCTTCTTCTTCTTCTTCTTCTTCTTCTTCTTCTTCTTCTTCTTCTTCTTCTTCTTCTTCTTCTTCTTCTTCTTTCTTCTTCTTCTTCTTCTTTCTTCTCTTCTTCTTCTCTTCTTCTTCCTTCTTCTTCTTCTTCTTCTCTTCTTCTTCTTCTTCTTCTTCTTCTTTCTTCTTCTTCTTTCTTCTCTTCTTCTTCTTTCTTCTTCTTCTTCTTCTTCTTCTTCTTCTTCTCTTCTTCTTCTTCGTCTTCTTCTTCTTCTTCTTCTTCTTCTTCTTCTTAATAATAATAAATAATAATAATAATAATAATAATAATGACTTCTTCTTCTTCTTTCTTCTTCTTCTTCTTCTTCTTCTCTCCTTCTTCTTCTTCTCTTCTTCTTCTTCTTCTTCTTCTTTCTTCTTCTTCTTCTTCTTTCTTCTTCTTCTTCTTGCTTTCTTTCTTCTTCTTCTTCTTCTTCTTCTTCTTCTTGTCCAATACTGCTTATCATATATGTAAATGACATATATGATAATGTTTTAAGCAATTTTTCGAACCATTTGCGCGAATGATACGAAACTGGAAATCGCTATAAATGTGAGAAAGACTATAATTACTCCAAAGCGATTTGAACAGATTTGTAAATTGGTCAAAAACATGGGAAATGAAATTTAATTTACCGATAGAAAATGTAAGGTAGTTGGGAGTAGAACAGTGAATACGATTACAAAGATAGATGACAGTTTATCAAAGTTTTCAATGAGGAAAAGGATCTCGGTGTATTAATTAATAAGGATATTTAAAGTTTGCGAAACATGTGCTGAAGCTATTAAGAAAGTTAGTAAAAGCTCTAGGTTTTATTGCCTAGAAACTTCGAATATATATCTAAAAAATATGATACTTCCTCTTTATAAAACATGCTAGTTAGACCTCATCTGCGAATCGCAGTTTACAGTTTTGGCAGGTCCTATACCTCAAACAAGGACATAGAAAAAAAATTGAAAGAATTTCAAAAAAAAAGGCAACCAAATAAATACCAGAATTGAGAGGTAAAGTCATTCGACCAACGACTACGCGAATTAGATTTACATTCTTTAGAAACAAGAGATTGAGAGGAAAATTAATAGAAGTCTTAACAAAATACTAAATAAATTTGAAAAATATCGATTAACAGGCAATCCTTTAGATATGATTTTAACGATGTTAACACGAAGTAATGGGAGCATAAACTTTGTCATAAACGTTTTCAAATCAATATAGACAAAGAATTTCTTCACTTTACGATGTAATTGAGAAGCTGGAATAGTCTTCATTGACTGAAATAGTAGAACAGCAGGGGGCACCATCATTCTACTGTTCAAGAAAAAAATTAAGGGATAAACACTTTAAGGAGCAACACTTGGTCTGTTGATACTGTCCAACTCATACGAATCTTTAACCTTATATTCAAAACGATAGAATTAGAAATCGATGAATCAAAACGGAACCAAATTGACGATCATTTTTGGTAAATGTAAAAAGTACATCTTAAGGTAATTCTGGGCCGAATATTGGAACAGTTTTTAACCACCAATGGGACTGAACTACTACTCTCAAACGTTCTAAGTCGGTAGTCTCATTCATCACACTATCATATTAATACGGTTTTGATGTCCACCACTTAAGAGGGTTATTTCTAACGTTCTAAAGGCAGGTGACATCATCGATCACACTATCATAATTGATTTTTGTTAATAACAGTTTTTGGATGTCCACCACTAGAAGGTATTTCTAACGTTCTAACAGCGGTGACCTCATCGATCACACTATCATCTTAATTTGTAATAACAGTTTTGATGCTCACCACCGCTTAGAGTGTTATTTCTAACATTCTAAGGCGTGTTTTTTTCTTTTCTGACATTATCGATCACACTACATTAATATTTTTAATAACATGTTTTGGTGTTCAACGTTTAGAGGCCGTTAATTATTAGGTTCTAAGTCGGTGACCTCGTCTTTCCCTCCAGACTACGCCTTGAGTGCGACTGTAAAGTCTTTGCTGAGTCGGCTGCTTCTGTAGTTCCATATATTCTCCTTCTTCTACTTTCTTCTAGCTCTCATCTTTTTCTTCGTTTCTTTTCTTTTACTCATTTTCCTGTTTCATTCTTTTTATTCCTTTTTTTCTTTCGTTCTGTTTAAAAATCCGTTTAGGAACCAAAGAATTTAATGAGCAAATTTAATTATGTTTCACAGGGGACTTATGTGGTTGAAGGAGCCTTTAAATCCTCTTTAAAAACAATTCAGAATTGTGGTGTAGAATACAGAGAAAAAACAAAGTGACCACTCAAAGGCAATGACAAGGCAAAATTTACGAAGTCTCTAATGGAGTCAAACCAAAATTAAGACCTAACTTTGAACTACAGACCTCGAATCTCTTTTCCCTCTTAGAAATTGGAAAAGTGATGAAGCTGTAAAAACAGTTTTGGTATTGGAATAGGTTTCAATGATTAACTCACACGTACATGAAAATAATGAATTTTTTTCTTGTTTTAAAATAACCAACTAAGAAAATAAATATAAAAAGTGCGAATATACTGAAACTTTTGTTTGATCTTCTAAGCGCGTATCCTCATCAATTTATTATTATTTTTTTTTATTTTCTTTAAGATTAAAAGATTTTTAAAGCATTTTCCCCCTGCGGATAAATTAGTCACTTGACAGCATATGAACGTTTTATTCTTTTCCGTATATAATAATAATGCTGTATATGTGTAGTAATCAGAGAATTGGCTTTAATATCACTTCCGCCTTGTACTTTTACTGGTCCTACTACTAGTAATGGTACTTGTACTGACTAAGCTTTATATTTTGAAGACATGGGTGGGAATTGTACAATTTTCACCCTTCCGAAACGAAGCTAAAGTTTATAATAATAAATAATATAGCATTTAAAAAAAATAGTCTTTATGACCATCAATCAGGTTGTTGATTCCCCCAAAAAATTTGTACTAGCTTCTCAGGAACTATTAAAATACCATTTTAATGCCTAGATTTTTATTGTTAGAAAAAAGTAATAAAAAGAAATATAATTGTGTTTTAAAATTAGTTTCGTTTTCTAAAAATGGTTATCTTAATGGAGATCAAATGATATCTTGAAATGGTTTTATTTATATTATATTAATTTCTGTAATTTGAAATTAGAGATTTAAAAATGATTCAACATTTAAAACTTAATATCCTCACACAGTGTTTGCCAAACCGAAATAAATGTTACCAAGAAAAATTTTTTTTACCTCGGTCCTCTTCAATCATTTTTTTATTTTTTGTGGCACGTCTTCAACAACCCCTTCTATAAAGAACTATCTCAACTATTATTTATAAAATCATACCAGTTCCATTATTATATATTTTTATTATTATTATATCATATCCATTATTAATATTATTCTAATTATTATTATTATAATATTATTATTATTATTATTATTTATTATTATTATTATTATCTTGAATTTATTTTTAATTTTAATTATTATTATTATTATTATTATTATTATTATTATTATTATTATTATTATTATTATTATTATTATTATTATTATTATTATTATTATTATTATTATTATTATATTATATATATATTTTGAATCATTGTTTTTATTATTTTTATTATTGAATAATAATATTAATAATGATATAATAATACACACACACACACACACACATTACACATGAGACACACACACACACACATACACACACACACACACACACACACACACAAATAATAATAATATATTAGAAATTCTATGTCAGCTTTTGTTTTAATATAAGTTTTACTTTTAACTTCCAATTCCCTAAATATTTTCTTCTGATTTTCATTTAATTTTCTTAATACTAATATTGTCAAATCTAATAATCTACCTCCTCATGACATTTCTGAAAACCATATGAGGAACCTACTATTAATATGTTGTACTGAAACCCCTTTC
>JABUQX010122553.1:0-12500 GCA_015478945.1 Trachelipus rathkii | reverse complement strand
AATAATAATAATAATAATAATAATATAAACTGAAAATAAAATATATTTATAGAATTTTATAATATTATTAATAATAATAATAATATAATCATAATATGAATAATATAATTGTTAGGGATGTGGGGTGGTAGTGGAGTGGATATAGAATAAGGATAGAGAATATATTATAATAATGCAATGAAAGTGTTGGTGTGTGTTAGTGGTAGGTGCAGGGGGTGGTGAGGGTATGGAGTGGGTGGTGTAAGTTATATATATATATATATATATAGATCATAAAATATACTATATATAAATATATATATATATATTATAATATTATATTATATATATATTATATATATATATATATAATATATATATATATAATATATATATTAATATATATATAGAGAGAGAGAGAGAGAGAGAGATTTGTCTGCGTGCCGGCAGCATTCGATGCATTTTCTGTGCTAATTAATGCTCCACATGATAATACCCGAACTTTAATAATAATAATAAATCATAAATAATAATAATAATTATAATAATAATAATCAATAATTATTATATATTAATATATATATATATAGTAGTATAAATATTATATAATAATATATTATATAATTAATATATATATATATATATATATATATATATATAATATATATAATTATACTAATATACATATATGCAGTAGGCAAGTAGAATCAGGCACTAGATCCACGGCGGTCAATACATATTACCACGGTGGACAATGGTAATATATATATATATATATATATATATATTAATATAATAAGATAATACTAATAATGTATATATATATATATATATATATTATATACATAACTATAAATATATATAATATATATATATAACACCCCTACACACACACAACCACACACACACACACACACACACCACACACACACACACAACACACACAGATTTACTTATCACTCACACTAGATTTACTTACACTCACACGGATTTACTTACACACACAACACACACACACAGATTTTATCTTACACTTCACACAACAGATTTTACTTACCTCACACAACTTTACTTACACTCACAAACAGATTTACTTACCACTCACACATATTTACTTCACACTCACACCACAGATTAACTTTACACACTATGTCAGCATATACAGCACATTCACTTATGCGCACTACACACACAGATTTACTTACACTTACTTTTACCATAGACACTTTACATTGTAAACACTCACACACATACACTATGGCCCTTATACACACTATGTCACTTATAACACATACACTATGGCACTTATACACACATCACGTATGACATTAAACCCACACATATTCACTATGACACTTATACACACACACTCACTATGACACTTACATTTACCATAGACACTACATTTACACTTATACACATCCGGTCACACACACACACACCAACCCTTTGAGTCTGTCCATGGGTCAATTTTGGCCCACCCTGATTTTTGGCCCATCCATTAATTTTTAGGGCAAGCACCTAATTTTCGACCAAACCCTTTGGCTTCCAATAGGACAACTTTGAGAAACCACAATTTTGCGGTGCAACCCTATTTGTATTCACGGTACATCTTTGGCAGTGTAATTTTTGACCTTGTTGCTTTTTGATGGCTTTTGATGGTTGCCCAATCATCGATAAGACGTATTCTAGTGAGTGTTCCTATTAGTTTCTATGATTATTCTATGAAGCTTATATAGCATGAGTGCCAGGTGAGTGCCAACGTGAGTTGCAATCGAAGTGCCAATGAGGCCAAGTGAGGCCAACTTAGTGCCACATAGATGCCAATCTGAGTGCCACTTTTTCAAGCCTTTTCTAGCCTCCCCTGAGCCCTAGAATTAGCCCTAAATATAGGTGTTACCCCCTAGTTCATTAAGGTATGAGATGATCCATTGTGAATATTACCAAGCTGTAGGTTACTTCCTAACATGAGTTAGTATTTTTCAACAAACATATACACACTTCACCTATGACACTATTACACACTATGACATGAATATAAGCACCTTACACTCTCCATAGACACTTTCACTTACATACATTCATACACTTACACGCCCACCCACACACACAGATACACTTACCACTACACTCATACACACTTTTATATTTACTTAACACTTGATTCTAATTTCATTAAATTTTTAAAAATGTATGTAAGAAGAAAAAAGCCAAAGTGTCTGATATAAAATCATTTTTCATTTACTACAATTTGTTACGAACTTTTATTAAAAAAATAACCATATTTTCCTTTACATACCTTTAAAGCACGTAAATTCAGTAAATCAAATAGAGGTGTTATTACCTAACACCTAAGGATTAGTATGACTTATAAGATTATACTGTAATTATTACTGCTTTTAACTCATAGTTTATACTGCATTAACTCACTGCTATCTAACTCATTTAAACTATCAAGCTTTACTGTTATTAACTCTCCGCTTTACGCCTTTAACTCATAATATTTTAACAGATACATACCTTAAAGGCGATATACGAGTAAGAACAAAATAGATAATACCATAACTAAGGATTAATATAGCTATTGATTTTACGCTTATACTGACTTTACTTTCATGCAATTACGTGCATATATATTTATTAAATTTACATGCATAATCCTCACATATTATATTAAACAATTAATACCTAATAAAGACAAGTAAATTCAGCATAAAAATCAATTAGAGGTTTAACCTAAAACTAGGAGGGATAGTATGCTTATATGTTATACTGACTATTACTCTTAACTTTCTGTTTACAGCTAATAATAACTACACTGCCTTTACTGCTTAACATCACACTACATTCACATACCTTAAAGCAGTAAATCAGTTAACACAATAGAGGTGATATACCCAATAGCACCTTAGGAATAGTATGCATTTGTTTTACTGCTTTATGCTTTAACCTTTCTGCATTTACTGCTTTACTTTCATGCTAACTACTGCTTTAAACTTTTCTGCATTTAATGCCTTAACTTCTGCTTTACTGTTTTAACTTTCTGCTTACTGCTTTAACTATATGTTTTACTGCTTTAACTCATATATTTATAACATTATGTTTTCTTTTATATTTTAGTTTGTTTAATATCTTATTTATGTTTATTCTTTTTATTTTTATTTTATTTATATTTATAATTTCCTTACTCCCTTTTTTTTATTTTTATAACTAAGAGTATAATTAGTAATATTTATTTCATGTTATTTTTATTATTATTTAGAACACCACATAACCCCCCCCCACACACACACACCACACACACCCACACACTTACACTTATACCACATTCACTATGGCACTTACATTTACCCATAGACACTTACATTTTACACTTACACTCACACACAGATTTACTTACAACACGCAGATTTACTTACACTCACACAGATACTTACACTCACACACAGATTTACTTACACTCACACAGACTTTACTTACACACACACACACACACACACGCACACCATGTTTACACATATAACGTATAATTTATTTAAAACATTTATGTTTTAATTAAACACACATTACATTTATATTACTCATTCAGAAGCGAACCATATTTTATAGGGAAGTACCTTCCTTACTGCTATCGTGAAATAAATCATATCTTTGATCAAAGAATTTATTATTAAATGTTAATACTTTTGTTTATAAATTTTAAAGCTAGGATTTATTAAAAAAATTCTTACTCCAATATTATGAAATTTTATTAAAAAACATTATATTTTACGTAACTTAAGGCAATAAATCAGTAAATCATACCACCAGCACCTAGCACCCCTCTACATCAACCTATGCCACGTTTTGTTCTATTGACTTACTTACTGCTTTACATCATCTTTAGCCATGTAATAAATATAAAAATAAACAAAATAAGTTCTTCTCTGCTAACATAACAGGTATTTTATTAAAAATCACTCTAAGTTTTTATTTAAAATAACAATTATTCACTTACATTTATATTATTCACTCGATGTTAACTAAAAATATTTCAAAGTTTTTAAATAATTCGGGTTTTCTTTATTATTATTATCTATGTACATTGACAATCCATCCCGAGAAAACACAACAACCCGCACTCCTTACAGATACGAAACTGACCTCTCTCTGATAAAATGTGTGTAGGATAATCCTTTTTGATCCCGGGCGATTTAAGCCTCAAGTCAGGTCAAAATATATTTCAACTGACCTTTTTCTGTAAAAATGTGGCTGCAATAACTACGATTAGGCCTAAATTTGGCCTAAATTAGTATAAACCTTTGTGTAGACGGTCTAAATTTTAATCCTAATACCAGTCAAAAGGTAATTCAGTATAGACAAGAAATCATTGTTATTATTATTTCTTAAATATGATTTCAAAACTGAAACATGCTGGATCGGTAAGGAGTGCGGTAAGCAGGTAAGAAGTAAATGTTTTCCTTACTTGTGATTGGTTCGGAGTAGTTTTCCCCTAGCTCATAAGCTAACCACCAGGGCTCAGCTTGAGCCCCACCCGCAAAGGCAGCCACCCGCACCCGCTGGTGCCGTCCCGCCGCGTCCCCGCCCGGCGCGTGCGCCCGCAGGCGAATTTCCGCCGTTCCCGCCGCCGCGGGCGCCCGCAGGCGCAATATTCACTCGACCGAATAAATATATATATATATATATATTATATTATATATATAATAGCTAGTATATTATATACTATATTATATATAAATATATATATATTATATATATATATATAATATATAAATATATATTAAAATATATTATATATATATATAATATAGTATATAATATATAATATATTTTATTATATATATATAATACATATATATACTATATATATATTGTGTGTGTGAGTGCTAAGGTCTATGGGACTGAGCGTAAGTGTTTTGTGTATATTTCGTGAGTGTGAATTCAAGAGACATATGTGTAATGTGCTGTAGTAAGTGTAAGTGTAACTGCGCTTATAAAGATGATCATCAATACTAGTCAGAGAATAATCAAGATGATGCAACAGAATGAAGTCATCAAGATGTCACAAAGCTGAGGTACAAAGCTAAGTTATTAAAGTTAGGCATCAAAGCTGAGGCATCAAAACAGGCAGCAAAGTGAGAGGCAAACAAAACGGTTGACGCATCAAAAAGATGAGCATCAAGTTGAGCAGTCCAAAACTGCAGGCATCAAAGTTGAGCATCAAAGTTGAGGCATCAAATGGGCATCAAAATATCGAGTGGGTGGGTGCGTAGGTGTAAGTTGTGTGGTGTGTGGTGTGTGTGTGTGGTGTGTGCGCTGGTGTGTATGTGTTGTTCATAACTCAATAAAACAATAGGGCATGAAGTAAATAACACTATAACAATAATTAATTAATAATAAAATGTTTTAAGTAAATTATCCGTGTGTAAGTGAGTTGGCGTGTGTGTGTGTGTGTGTGCTGTGTGATGTGATGGGTGTGTGGCTGTGTGTGTGGTGTGACAATGTGGGTGTACGTGCGTGTGTGTGTGTGTGTGCTTAGTGTGTGTGGGTCGTGCTGCTGGTGTGTGTGCTTCGCTATGTGTGCATTCTAAATCAATAATTAATAACAATAGGCATGAATAAATAACACTAAGTATAATAATAAAAATAACAATATAAAAATAATTATAAAGAATAAATAAAAATAATATAAAATAAATAAAAAGTATTAAAACAAAATAAAAAACATAATGTTAATAAATATGTGAGTTAAAGTAAGTAAATGTTAATATGAAATAAAAAATGAAGACTCACATATTTATCTACATTATGTTTTTTATTTTGTTTAAAATACTTTTTATTTATTTTATATCTATTTTTATTTAATCTTTATTATTATTTATTATTATTGTTTATTATTTATTTTATATGTATTCTTAGTGTTATTTACTTCAGCCTATTGTATTATTAATTTATTTTAGGAACACCACACACACACACACACACACACACACACACCACACACGCACACACACACCACCACACACAACACACACACACACACAACACGCACACTCACTTACACAGATAAAAAGTATAAAATTTTATTAAAAACATTTTATTTTATTCATATATACTTATTGTTATTTACTTCATGCCTATTGTTCATTATTATTTAAAAACATACCCTCAACACACACACACACCACACATACACAACTTACCACATACGCACCCACCACTCGATATTTCTGAGTGCCTCAACTTTGATGCCTCAGCTTTTGATGCCTCAACTTGTGATGCTCCTCATTTTTTTTGAGCCTCAGACTTTGATGCCTCAAGCTTTTGTGCCTCAACTATTGGATGCCTCAGCTTTTTTGCCTCAAACTTGATTGCCTGTTTGAGGCACTCAGCTTATGATGCCTCACTTTAATAACTTAGCTTTGGATACCTTCAGCTTTGGTGGATCATCCCTCTATATGCAACTCATCTCTTTAGGCATTCATCTACGGTACCACCTATAGTGATAGATTCATACTTAATAATGCACGTTGACACTTACACAACTATATAACAACACATACACTATGTCTCCTATTTCAAACCATACGCATATAACACATAGAACACTTAACGTCACCCATTAGACACTTACACTACACATCACACCAATTTAATATATATACTATATATATATATATATATATATATATATATACTATATATACTATACATATATAACATATTATATATTAAATATATATATATATAAATTCTCATTTGCGAGGGAATATTGCGCCAGCGGGCGCCCGCGGCGGGCGGGAATCGCGAAATATTGCGCCTGCGGGCGCCCGCGGGGCGGGGACGCGGCGGGACGCACATGGCGTGTGCGGGGTTGGCTGCCTTTTGCGGGTGGGGCTCATGCTGAGTCCTGGTGTTAGCTTGATGAGCTAGCGGAAATTCACTACTTCGACCCAATCATCAAGTTAAAGGAAAACATTTCTTCTCACTGCTTAAAGGATCTTACCGATCCAGCATGCTTCAGTGAAATAATATTTCATAAAATAAAATAAAAAGATGAATCTTGTCTATACTGGAATTACCTTTTGACCCATGGTATTAGGATTAAATTAGACCTTCGACAAAAAGGCTTATCCTAAAATTTAAGCCTAAAATTTAGGCCTAACTTAGTGATTGCACCACATTTTACAGAAAAAAGGCTCAGTTTGAAATATGATTTGACCTGGAATTAGCTTAAATGCGCCCCGGCGATACAAAAAGTTTATCCTACAACACATTTTTACAGAGATCGAGCGTCAGCTTTCGTATCTGTAAGGAGTGGGGGTTGTTGTGTTTTCTCGTGAGGGATTGTCAATGTACATAATAATAATAATAAAGAAAAACCGAATTATTTAAAAAACTTTGAAATATTTTTTATTTACAGCGAGTGAATAATATAAATGTCAGTGAATAATCTGTTATTCTTTAATAAAACTTAGACATGATTTTAATAAGAAACATGTTATGTTAGCAGAGAAGAAACTTTATTTTGTTATTCTTTTACTTATACATGGCTAAAGAGTGATTAAGCAGTAAGTCAATAAAACAAAGAGTGGCATAGCTGATGTAGAGGGGCTAAGGGCTGGTCTACTGATTTACTGATTTATTGCCTTAAGTTACGTAAAAATAATATGTTTTTAATAAAATTTCATAAAATTTTGGTAAAAGTTCATTTTAAAACTTGATAGTTATAAAATTTCTAAACAAAAGTATTAACAGTTAATAATAAATTCTTTGATTCAAAAGATAATGATTGATTTATTATATAAAGGTTTTAAGAAACTTTGAAACTAATTTAAGTTATATTTGAAATAGTAATATAAATGTAACGCTGTTAATTAAAACATAAAAATGTTTTTAAAATATACGTTATATGTGTAAGTGAGTGAGCGTGGTGTGTGTGTGTCTGTGGGTGTGTGTAAGTAATCTGTGTGAGTTGTAAGTAAAATCTGTGTGTGAGTGTAATAAATCTGTGTGAGTGTAAGTAAAATCTGCGTGTGTACGTAAAGTCTGTGTCGTGAGTGTAAGTGGTAAACTTAAGGCTATGGGAAATGTAAGTAGCCATAGTGAATGTGTGTATAAGTGTAAGTGGTGTTGTGTGTGTGTGTGTGTGTGGGCTGTATGTGTGTTTAATATAAATAACAATAGCATGACAGTACAATAAACACTACAGTTATAATAATAAAATATCAAATAAAATAATAAATAATAAAAATTAATAAAAATAAATAAACAGATAAAATTAAAAAGAACTAAAAATAAAGTATTAAAACAAAATAAAAAATATAAAAGAAACAATGTTAATAAATATACGAGTAAAAGCAGTAAAAACATATGAGTTTTAAAGCAGTAAGCAGAAAGTTAAAACAGTAAAGCAGAAAGTTAAAGCCATAAAAACAAAAGTTAAAGCAGTAAAGCAGAAAGTTAAAGCAGGTTAAAGCAGAAAAGTTATACAGCGAGTTTAAGCAGAGTAAAACAAAGCGATACTAATCCCTGAGGTGCTTAGGTCAACACCTCTCATTGATTTCACTGACTTACTGCTTTAAGGTATGTATGTATGTGAGTTAAAGCAGTAAAGCAGTGAGGTTTTAAAGCAGTAAAAGCAGAAGTTACAGCATAAACAAGTAAAACAAAAAGACATACTAATCCCCCCTAGGGTGTTTAAGTAAACACCTCTATTGATTTACTGATTTACTGCTTTAGGTATGTAATGTTTAATAATATATGTAGAGTTAAAGCAGTAAAGCAGAAAGTTAAACAGTAAAGCAGAAGTTAAAGCAGTAAAACAAAGCCATACTAATCCCATGGATGTTAGGTAACACCTCTATTGAATTACTTGTTTTACTGCTTTAGGATATGTTTAATGTTAATAAATGATATCGAGTTAAAGCAAGTAAAAGCAGAGAGTGTTAGAACGTTAAAGCAGATAGTTAAGGCAGTAAAGAGTGAGTTATAAAGCAGTAAAAACATAGTTAAAGCAGTTAAAACAGTAAACAAAAGCATACTAATCCTTAGGTGTTAGTTAATAACACCTCTATTGATATACTGATAAGGTAGATAAAGATACTGTTTTAATAAAACGTTCGTGCAATTGTAGTAAATAAAATGATTATATATCAGGCACTTTAGCTTTTTCTTCTTACATACATTAAAAATTTATAGCTTGAAAAAGTATTAAGTAAATATACAAAGTGTGGAGTGTAAGTGTGAAGTGTTATCTGAATGTGTGTGGGTGTGCGTGTAAGTGTATATATGGGTTAGTGTAAATGTCTATGGAAGTGTAAGTGGCTTATAAGGTCTAGTGATGCTTTAAGTGTTATAGTGATGTGTGTAAAAGTGTTATAGAAAAATACTAAACTCATAGTAGAAAAGTATCCTAGCAGCTTGTAATATTCACCATTCGAATCCTCATACCTTCATAACATAGGGGTAGACACCTATATTAAGGCTATCTAGGCTCAGAAAAATTCAAAAGCTTGAAAAAGTGAAATGGCACTCAGTGGCACTATGTGGCCACTAAGTTGGCACTCACTTGGCACTCCCTTGGCACTCATTGCACTCAACTTCACTCACCTGCACTCATCTAATATCATATAATAATTCATTAGAAACACTAATTAAACATCCACTAAGATACTTTCTTTACGATGATGGACCATCCCAAAGCCATTCCCAAAAAAGCTGAACAAGGCTTTCAAAAAAAAGTTACAATGCCCAAAATTTTTACCGTGTAGAATACAAAGGCTCTACTATGACCGAAATGTTCCAAAGATTGTCCTTAGTGGAAAAGACCCGAAAGGGTTTGGTCCCGAAAAATTTCGGGCTGCTAAAATAAAGGAGGCCGAAAATCAGGTGGCCAAAAGGGAACCCATGAAGACCAAAGGACGTGTGAAGGTAAGTGGTAGGGCTAGAAGTGGAAAATGGTAAGGGCTATTGTGGGTAATGGTGAAGTGCCATGTAGTGAATAGAAATCTTTATTTTAAGCCTTTTTCTAATTTTGGTTTAGTCTATTATTCTAGAGTCTAAAAAAACTGGAATGTCTTGCTTGGAGTATCGTAAATCATATGTCATTTGGGATTTTAGTCGTTATTGATAGATCCGCGATCGTGTGATGATTGACTGAGTGAAAGAGTATTACATATGTTCTGTGAGTGAGTCGTGAGCGATATTAAATGTATTTTACTATAGTATATAATGTAAGTTGATCTTAAGTGTATAAATGTAAGTACTTTAATGGTTAAATAATGTTATATAGTGTGTAAAGTAATTCCTTGTGTATGTATAAGCTGCCATAGTTGAATGTTAAAGTGATACATTAAGTGTGTCGTTATAATAAGTATAAATAATTCGTGTGTGAGTGATAAGTATAGGTGTAAAGTATGTAGTAATCCTGTGTTGATGATAAGTTAAATAACTTATGTGTAGTGGTGGTGGTATGTAAAATGTAAATAATACCAGGTGAGCTAAGTATATAGGTAAGAAAGTCCGTGTGTGAGTTAGTGATGGAGGGTGTGGGTAGTATATATAATAGCAAAGGCCTTATGTGGGTTAGTTATGTTTGGGATTGATATGAGAAGTTTTTACAAGCGAGTCTTCATCAGAATAGTTAAGTTTGCTGTGATATGCTCTGCGGGTCCTTAATTTTCTGGACTCTCCTCAGACGATTACCACGGACACTAAGACAAATAAAAATTATTTAAATAATTTTTGTATTATATATTATGTAAAAAATACAGGTTGAAAATATGAAAAGTAGTATTAAATTTAAAGTAAATTTATTTATCATCTTTATATTTTTGAAATTGATAGAGTGGCCTGTGTTACGCATATGACTATGCTGTTTAGTGTGGGATTGAACGTAAATTCTCCTTTTTGTAGGTTAATAATATACGGGAAGGTTCTGTAGATGGCATTAGTGATTAATTCTAGGAGTTTACGTTTGGTGGGGTCTAATACCTCTAAGATTGGGCACGTATGTCTTTTATTGTTAATGTTATGTGATATTGAGACTTAGATCATTATATTGAATGAGTGTAGAAGTCAGAATATTTGAAGTAGTCGGTATGTTAGATCGTGTTCTATGTATATTATTCGACTTAGAAGTCTTCTGCATATAATATAATTAATTTGTATTCACTACCATATATTATTATATAATAGTTGAGGGGCATTGAATGGCTAGGGGATTCTTGTTATATATGCATGTGGTACAGATGTTATTTTTGAATAGTTGAGTTGTAGAGAGTTTGAAGATTCTTGACCATCGTCGAGAGAAGAGTGGTGTTAGAGGAAGATTTAGTCATATTAAGAGAGCAGTCGAAGGTTACAAGTGATGGACGGTATATGTTTACTACTGCCCACGCCAAATATATGTGGTAGAGTATTGTGCAGGACATGGGTAAATATGAGATGATTATAGTGTATTATTTTTAGTTAGTTTTATAGGTCTTATATACAGTTGTTAGTTTGCTAGAAGAATTTAATTTTAGCTTTTTTAAGTGAACCTTAGATGTAATTAGTAATAGGATTGTTGATAAGAATAATGTCTCTTGATTAACGTACTGAACAATAGTATATTATAATTTACTATTTAATTGAATAGATTTAAGATTAGTTAGATGATGACAGATTTGCTTAAGTTATCTTCTTAGGAAGAAAGGAATTGTATATCTGAGGATTATTTATTAATAGTTCCAACACCGAGAATATTTATAACATGGTATGTGCGAAATTTGTGAATTAGGCAAGAACTGCATTCGAAAAAATTGCTGCGGCACGCAGACAAGATACTTCATCTTATCGTCCTCACTCTCTCTCATTCTCTCTCTCTTCCTCTCTACACAAGTGTTGTGACCAGTCCGGTCTCTCTCACTCGGATAAAACGCTATAAGAGTATGGATAGGTCTGTATATGTTACTCAAATTATCATTAGAGATATAGAGTAGGGTATCATAGGGTAAAGGTAGATATTATAGTTTTTAGGGTTATATATTTAATTTTATTATATTATATTATATATATATACTATATAGAATAACATGACTATATAATATAGATAATAATATATGTAGATTTGTTTATGAGATAGTTCCATTGTAAAATTTTATATATATTATAGAGTAGTATTAGAAGATTATATATAGTTAATAGTTAGTTGCAACAGAATACGATAGAGCTTGGTAGCTAGTTTGTGTAGGTTAAGGAGTGGCAGATTATATATAACAATAATATCATCTCACAGTAGCGTAAATGACCATGTTAGTATATATATTATGGATGTATATATATTGATTGTTATATAATAATTTGGACAGTAGTAGAGAGAGTATGTGGATTATAGATATTGAAAAATAATGTGTAAGGTGTGTCATAAGTTCCTAAAAAAATTTAATAATGGAATTAGAATGGTTCACGATAAGGTGGATAATGATACCCTAATGAGGCTATATATTAGATCAGCAGGAAGGTATTTGATTTGTAGT
>JABUQX010122552.1:15000-30144 GCA_015478945.1 Trachelipus rathkii | reverse complement strand
CAAGTATGCTTCGGTTCCGGTTTTTAAGATTTGGGTGTTTAATCGTTTTCGCATTTATCGTGAGAAACCTTTCGCGTTTTCGTGCATACTTCATATATATCTAGGTATGTGTATGTATATATATATATATATATATATATATATATATATATATATATATATATATATATATATATATATATATATATATATATTATATATATATATATATATATATATATATATATATATATTTATATATTTATATATATATATATATATTTTGTTACCAAACATATATATATATATATCATATATATATATACACAAATGTTTTTTCGGTATGTTATATGTTAATATATATATGTGGTATGCAAAAAAAATATTTATAATTTTTAGTCTCGCGTTACACATAAATGTACATAATTTGTGTGTTCCTGGCACACACGTAAAATATATCTTTTTACGCCCAGTCGCCTGGTTCACACATAGTCATGTAAGTTTATGTGATTAAATATATTTTTCTCACGCTCAATGACCTAATAAAATGACGTAGGTATAAATATCCTGTGATGCTAAAATGACGTATTACTAATGTCTAGAATCGTTGTAGACGGCAATTTCCTTTCCATTATTATTATTAATAATAATATTATTATTATTATTATTATTATTATTAATATTATTATTATTATTATTATTATTATTATTAATATTATTTTATTATTATTAATATTATTATTATTATTATTAATATTATTTTTATTATTATTATTATTATTATTATTATTAATATTATTTTTATTATTATTATTATTCCATTATTATTATTTCGAAGTTAATTTGTTTTGCAACTAAAATGGCTTCGAAATTTACAACAATAAAATTTTTAATAATAAAAATAAATATTAATATTTATATCTCAAAAAGTTTTGAAGCTAAATAAATTTCAAAATTTGAAAAATAAAAATTAGAACTTTGAATTAAAAGTTTTCAAATAATAATAAAAATCAAACTGCATCGTCTACTTACGTTACCAAAAATATGTAAAGTTAATATTGTTGGGGACGGAATTTATTTTAAAGTAATATTAAAATTTGTTTTTAAAATTGGTCTTTAAAATTAATTCTGAGATCGCGTTGATTCGTTTTTACGAAAATTTCTAAGTTAAAATAAAATCTTGTAAAATTTTACTAAGTGCAAATTATTGAGAAAATTTTCTAAGTTCAAAATTTATTCAGAGTTAAAAATTATTCTGAGTTAAAATTATTCAAAATTTTTCTAAGTTATTTTTATTCCGAAAATTTTCTAAGTTATTTTTATTTCGAAAATTTTCTAAGTTATTTTTATTTCGAAATTTTTCTAAGTTATTTTTATTCTGAAAATTTTCTAAGTTAATTTTATTTGAAAATTTTCTAAGTTATTTTTATTCTGAAAATTTTCTAAGTTAATTTTATTTCAAAAATTTTCTAAGTTATTTTTATTCTGAAAATTTTCTAAGTTAATTTTATTTCAAAAATTTTCTAAGTTAATTTTAATTCGAAAATTTTCTAAGTTATTTTTATTTCAAAAATTTTCTAAGTTATTTTTATTCTGAAAATTTTCTAAGTTAATTTTATTTCAAAAATTTTCTAAGTTAATTTTAATTCGAAAATTTTCTAAGTTATTTTTAATTCAAAAATTTTCTAAGTTATTTTTATTCTGAAAATTTTCTAAGTTAATTTTATTTCAAAAATTTTCTAAGTTATTTTTATTCCGAAAATTTTCTAAGTTATTTTTAATTCGCTTTCATTTCACTGATAGAATTAAACTCGTTTTTTTCTTTTGTATAGTAGTTGATGTTGTCGGCATAATGAGCTCTAGCTCCTGATCCTTTCCTTTTATACCCATTAGATGTTTATCGAAATCTTATTTTTGATTTAGCAACAGGATGGGTATCCTGTAAATTGTTACGAAATATCAACTTTTATGCAAAAGAAAATTTAATATGAAAATTACTATTGCGCAAGTGGGAAAAACCCTTGGGGAAAAACCGTGTGAAAATTATTAATATCGTGAGAATATTATTGAAAAAAATGGTATTACATAATCTGTGTTTTTCCAAATAATTACAAATATCATTAACTAATTATTATTTTAATTCTTTTATGTGATTTCCATATCCTGTTAGGTTTTTATACAATTAAGCAATCGGACTTTTCAGACTGCCCCCCCTTTAAAAATTTTAAAATTAAAATTTGTAAAGTAAGTTAACTATGAAAAAAATTTTTTTTAAAAAAAATCAAAAAAATTCTAAGTTTGTACTAGTAATAAATTAAATATTATGTCAGTTAATACAAATTATTAAACCTTCTATGCTGGTATGAATTGTACAATTCCATTAATTGGTTGATCGCTCAGTATGTTGATCGATACTGAGTATTGAAACATCTGATGCATTTGATGCAAAATCATCATGAATTCCTCGTTTGATAATCGTTTGCAAGGTCTTCCTTTTTGTCTCATTTCCAATTGTATCTCTCAGTATTATCCCAATTGCCAGTAACTGGAAAGATAAATATATTCGGCAGTATGGCAATTCATAAAAAATCTAAAAGTATGTTAACTGTGGGTAGGTTATAGAATGTAATGTTTTGGAAATGATACAATTAATTTGTAAAGTTCAAAAAAAAAAAATATAATGTTTGAAAATGTTAAAAGTTCATAAAATTCGTAAGTGTTTGAACAAATGTAATGTCAATTACCATGTAAAAGTAAATGATATAGAATAAGTACTATGTATTTACTGTTAAAAGAGTCATATAGAATCATATATGAAAAAAAAATTGAAATAGAAATTAAAAACTTAAAAAATTTCAAAAAAAAAAAATCTTTGGGATTTGAAACTAATATTTTATTAACTTTGGTCAAACAAAAATTATATTTGGGATATATTAAATATATATATAACCATTATAAAATAAAATTAATATTAAGTAAACACTTATTAACTATATTAATTAAAAATATTAGTTAAATAATAGTTAAATATTATTTAAACATTAATCAAAATTAATCAAATTTAAAATTTAAAAATTCTTTGGTAACATGTTCAAAAATTTCAAAAAAAATTAAAATCAATTAGTGTTATCTTCTAATCAATCAATTGTAAGTTTAAAGTCTTCCTCTTATTGAGAAACTTTCAGTGTGTGACAATCTAGTGGTAGCAGTATATTCTCTTCCTTGCCATGTTAAATTCCATTGCTAGATTGTAAAAGTTTCCAAATGTTGAATTGTAAAAGTTTCTCATGATATCCTGTAAGATGGAATTTAAAGTTTTGTAGTAACTGTTTCAAATTCTGTTTCTTGTTTTTTGTCTTGCTGCTTTTCTGGAAGCTAATATCGTTCCAAGTTTCGTTACCAAAATCTTTATTCAATAATAATGGACTGTCCTGATTTGATATCACTGTTTGTATGTATTCTATGTAATGTGTTTTACCTTATTTGAAACAATACAATTTTAGTTCAATCGATATCCTGATATTCTAACAGGATATCAATTATTTAAAATATACTATGTCCAGATTAAGCAATATCATCATCTTTGGAACTATTAGTGACGATCGTCAGTACTCCAACTTTGACAGCTGCAAGATCCGACAATCTTCTTGGCGTTGTAAAGTTATCAACTTCCATCTATACTAGAAATGATTTTAATTACAAAAAAAAATATGAAATCTTAAACTACTGGTTAGACCTTGAATATTTTGTTGAAACATACTTAAAATTAGATAAAAATAAATAAAATTATAAAGTTCAGGTATCTTTGTGTTTAATCAAGTACCCGTATTACGAACTTAAAATTAAAGGTTACTAGTATATCAATAAAAATATTTTTATTGTAAAATATATTATTACACATATAATAATCAATATGTACATACAAATAAAAATTCTACATCTATCTTTTAAAGTTCCTTTTCAGTTTCACTTTTAGCAATAGAGATAGTAATGAACTAGCTTTTACTATCTTTATCACTAAATGTGACTCTTCTTATGTTCTTGAATCTGACCTTCTTCGCAGGTATATCAGGCTGTCTTCTCGGAGGTAACTCTGGTGGTTTTCCTGGAGTTCTTGGAGGTAAATCTGGTGGCTTTTCTGGCAATTCTGGTGCTGTATGATCCATTCTTTCGGTTCGAGATGTTGACTGTCTCGTCTGAACAGGTGATCTTTCTATCATAGTATACTGATGTTTCGGTCTATATGATAAATCCTTTTCTTTACCTCTAGTTCTACGAGTAGGTGCATCTACCGGCTGTGATACTGGTAATGCTATCGCTTGTTCTTCATCACCGAACATTTCTTCTGTTCTTCCGAATATTTGTTCTTCTGGTTCTAATGTAGCGTGTTTCATTTCACTTTCTTGTGCTGATTCTGCTACTGGTTCCACATCTTCATCTACAGCTTCAGGTGCTTCTTCTTCCACGTTAAATTGTGATTCCTCCATTATATTTCTATTTGTTTTGGGTGTTCTCAGATAAATTACTCTAGTTTCATTTTCATCATCATCATTATCTTCATGTTTTCCATACTATTATATTTATTTTGTTTTTTCTTTCTTAAGTTAACATTAATTTTCTGTCTTGTGTCTGAGGATATATTTATATCGGTTTCTTTATTAAATTTCTCATCTTTTCCTCGTGTTCTAGCTACTTTAAAGTTATCTACATTTACTCTATATATCTTGCCTGTTGTAGGATCTCTTAAGATATAGGTATTACTTGTTTCGAATTCATTCCCATAAGCTTCAATGGACCTCTCCACTTTCGGAACAGTTTAGGTGATAGGTGTGGTGGTTTGATTCTCTGAGTGTACACCAAATCTCCTATCTTTATCGGTCTATCTTTTGCCGTTTTGCTGTTCTGAGTTGAGTACTTTTTAACTTCATTTTCTAATGTTACTCTGGCTTGCCTTCTTATTTCCTTAATTCTTTCATACAATTTCTCTATCTTTTCATCCTCCTTTATAGGCTTAGGATCTTTAGTCTTTATTAAGGCTTCAGTCGGTATGTCTGATGGCATACGCTTCGTGTAGCCATAGAGTAAGAAATGGGGATCTGTTTTAATGCTACTGTTGTATGTGTTATTTATAGCTGCTTGGGCCAAAGGTAAATATTGGTCCCAATCTCGCTGATTATCTTTGACGTAACATCTCAGAAAGTTCGCTATATTTGCGTTTGTAGTTTCGACAAGACCATTGCTATTGGCGTGGTAGCTACTTATTTCTACCTTTTTAATCTTGAACTTCCTGCATATACCCTTCATGAGTTTTCCTACAAATTCCAATGCATTATCAGAGATTACTGTATCTGGTACGGTGTGACATACTACTATTCTATCTATAAAAACATCTACTATTTTATCACTATCTCTCGATTTTAATGCTACTAATTCTACATATCTTGTTAATTGATCTTTAAAGACGAGTATATATTTATTTCCTTTTGATGAGACTGTTAATGGACCCATTATGTCCATAGCAATCTTTTGGAATGGTTGTTCTGCTAAAGGATATGTTTTTATTGTTGCCTTTTTAGGCTTAGAACCTTTCGCTTCTTGACACGTATGACAGCTCTTACAAAATTCTTCTACTATTTTTCTAATATTTTGAAAGTGATATCTTCTTTTTAGTTTTTCTAGAGTTCTTTCTGTCCCACTATGACCTTGAATAGAGTGGGTCATATCAATGGCTATATCAATTAAAGATTTGGGTAACCATATCTTATAATTTTCTTTAATTTTTATATAAATCATATTTCTAAAGAATTTCAAACCTTTTATCTTTTTACCCCTTTGTAGCTCTTCGTATTCCACCTTCATTTCGACTGCCTTCTTTTGTTCTCTTGAAATTGTTGCGGTATCTAATGTTAAAATTTCATCTGTTTTATCTATATCTTTAATGTTATTATTAAACTTACCTTTATCTGTTTCTTTATCTTTATTATTGGAGTTCTTATTTTTCTTACTTTTATTTTTAAAACTATTATTTTCTTTAGGATGGTGCTCTATCATATTGAGTTTTTCTTGTCTCGTTTCCTCTGCTCTTATCTCTTCATTATCTATTTCACCTGTATCAGGGATATATCTTGATAAGAAATCTGCAACTGAGTTCTTCGTACCTTTTATATGTTCAAAGGTTGGATTGAAATCTGATACTGTTAAAGACCATCTAGCTAATCTAGCCGTTGGATAATCTTTCTTAGTGAATATTGCTACTGCTGCTGAATGATCAGTTTTCACTTTTATCTTATATCCATATATTAAGTTCTTAAACTTCCTCAACGCAAAGATGATTCCCAAACATTCCATTTCGGTAGGGGCATAATTCTTTTCCGCTTTTGACAAAGTTCTGCTTGCAAAAGCTAAAGGTAATTCTTCTCCTTTATCATTCTCTTGTAATAATACTGCACCTAAACCGTGTATGGATGCGTCGGTCACTACTATGAATTCTTTGCTAAAGTCAGGATATTGAACAATTGACCTAGCTAACAGTAAATCTTTAAGTTTATTCAATGATCTTTCTTGTTCCTCTCCCCAAATGAATTCTTGTTTTTTCTTAAGTAGTTTGGTCAGAGGTTCAGCAGTACTTGAAAAGGTCGGTAGAAGCGTTCTGAAGAATCCAAAGAAACCTAAAACTGAACGTACTTCTGGGACGCTAGTAGGTGTCCTTATTTTCGATAAAGTTTTTAGCTTCTCAGGGTCTACAGTAACCCCTTGACCTGAAATCAAGTACCCTAAAAATACTATTTCCTTCTTGAAAAATTGGCATTTCTCCAATTTAACTTTGAAGTTGCATTTCCTCAGTGCTTCGAAAACTCTTGATAGGCTATTGTAATGAGAAGGTACATCTTGAGAGTATATTATTATATCGTCAATGTATGATAAACAATCTATGCCTAGCAATCCACTTAATACCAAACTCATCACCCTACTGAAGACAGCGGGGGATTGTTTCAAACCCATTGGCAGGACGCGCGGTTGATAGCATCCTCTCTGTGTTCTAAACGCTAGTAAGGGTCTACTCTCTTCGCTTAATGCTATCTGGTAGAAGCCATCGAGAACGTCGACACAGCTAAAATATACTAGCTCGTCCTAGTGAGTTCACCGTATCCTGGATGAAAGGAATAGGGAAGCTGTCTCCTACAGACCATTTATTTATCTTCCTATAGTCGACACAAATCCTGGGGCGACTTCCAGACTTCTTCGGTATCACTAGTAATGGACTACTGTGAGGGGACACTGATGGTTCAATCAGGTTCTTCCTCAACTGGTCCTCTGTCCAGTTATTAATATCTTTCACAAAAGATCTAGGTTGCTGATACTGTGGAGTGAACAGGACCTTTGGGCATTTTTCATCTAGTTCTAGTTTAAATTGATAGTTGGGGAACTGCCCTATGGGATCATCTGCCAGTCCCACAACGTCTCTGTTTTTCATGAGAAAATCAATAATGTTTTCAAGTTCCTCAGGTCGTTGTAACACTCTATACTTTTCTTCATCCTTCGTCAGTATCTCTTTGTATGTCATATATAATTCTTTCTCTGATAACCCTTCGGTTATTGTAGGTATCTTCCACTTTTTATAATCTTTTCTGGACTCTTGCATGGTTTGTGCATGTATTTGCTTCATCATGGTATTGCGTGTGGCATTGACTCTTTCTACTTCTGCATGATTTCTTCTCAAGACTGGATAGGCTGTTGTTATGGCTTCACCCTTTATTATTTCAATAGGGCGGCTCCCTAAATTAATCAGCTCTATAATTATATTACCTTCCTTCACATTTGATAAAGTACTCCGTATAAAGATGGCTGCGCTACCTCTAAAGGCATCAGTTGGTACTGTAATTACCATGCTGTTGTCAGGTAATTGTTGCGCTTTTTCATCTTCAATTTTAGCTTCTAAAATGTATTTAAAATTAGGTAAAATTCTTTTATTATTATTAAGTTTAACTATACACATTGTATCTGTATCTTCATATAAATTAGGTTCTGCATTTATTTCAGGTGTGTATTTATCTAAGTTTTTACCATTATTATTTATTACCAACAACTTTTCTTTTATTCTCTCCTGATCTACCGATGACATAAGTTGCTTCATGTCAGTTTGAACTCGAGAGTTTTGGGCTACAGTCACTTCTGTTGAGGTCTTTAAGCTCTTTCCCGTCGAAGGCGATGACGGACAATCATCGTCAGCTTCTGGGACCCAATTATCTCTCTCCTCCTCACAGGCATTCCACAAAGTAGTATCAGGTGCACATCTTTTCTTTCTATGCTTGTGATGTGACTTGAGGCGATTTCCTAAGTTTCTCTTACTTGTAGTTGAAGTTGATGCTTGTTGGCTGATCAATTCCAAGTTCACATCTGTATCAATACCAGTTTGGTTCCACTTAAGTTCACCTCTGTTTGGTGTTATGGTATTAAACGTCTTACGTACCATTGACGTACACACAGGCTGTGTGATTTGAGTTTCAGACCTTGTACCGCCATACTGGCCTCTTAGCGGGTGCAGATTGCTTGTTTGTAAGCATTCCACAACTTGAGTGTGTTGAATGGCTGAGTTTTCAGTGCGGGTTGCGTCACTCTTCCATCTTCTAGCCCCTTTACCATTCCTGGTTCTCTTTCCATTCGTCTTGGCATAATTGAGGTACTTCGGCGGCCGTTCCTTAGTATCTCTATACCAATTTGAGTATCTAGGAGAGTTCGGTATGTATCGTTGAGCATTGGATGGTGTGGTGCGCGGTACCGTACTGTATTGTCACCATCAACCAATATTCTATTCAGAATCTCTTCTGATGATGGATTGATTGTATGATTGCTATGACTTGTCCAAATTACTTTACATTGGTCCAACTAGGTTGAGGATTCCTGGCAAAATCCTTTTTAAATACCTACTGCACGGTCAGAGCCTCTGAGTCCAATAACCGCGCTGCACACTTACTTCAGAACTTATATGTGCATAATTCTCCTCTCATGAGCAAATGTATCTTTTGATCAGAAGGCATGAGGAATAAAATCCTCATAATCTAACTCGTGAGCGTTGTGAGCGCTGTGCTCATTCTCACTATAATTCACTTTCTAAATCACGAACAGATGCGTTGACCATTTATGCGTCATTCTCATCAACTAGATGGTATCGAGTCCTACACTGTATCTTGCCAGTGCGCACATTATCATATTTGCCCCGATTCAACGCGTAAACGTCCATATGAGTGCGGTGCTGTCGCCACTTCTGACATCGCTTGGTCCAGAGTCCTTCTTCAAGGGGTCTTGACTCTTCATTCCTCACGGATTACAGTAGATCCGCGAAGTCTTGAGACTTGGATAACAATACAACGTCACCTTCACAAAAGACAAATCAGCCATGCTGATGTCTGAGGCCTGGTCCTTTTATATTCTTCTCCACTGGTATCCTCGTACCCAGTCCTCGCATCATTCTTGGCTGTTTCTTGAGTACCCTATTATTATTCTTTCTGGCGTACCAAGCCTTTATTCTCTGCGCCCATTTCTGCGCCTATTTCGTTAATTTATGCGCTTATATCTTCTATTTCTCTGCCAGTTCTTTCTATTATTATATCGGTTAAATCTTCTACCTCTGTGCCATACAGGATTCCATTGCTGTTGCCACCTGTTTGCACGGGCATATTTATAATTCTTCTGCGGCTGCTGCCAGCGATTTTCCGTTGATCCTGATGTCCTATTTTTTCGCAAATTATATTCGATCGTTGGTCGGAACATTCCTTGTCCACCATTTTCGCGGATAATTTTACCTTTTTATCTACCATTAAAGGTATCGGATTATTCACATCTACTTTTAAACCTGTGCTACTTTCCTCCTTGAAATAGCACTTTTTATCCTCAAAATCGAATATGAGTGGGGTCTGTGACAATAAATCACAGCCTAAAATGAGGTTACCTTCGAAATCACAGTTATCTCCTACAATTACAAATCTAAACTGACAGGTTCTATTAGCTATTTCTAGTGTAAGTGTAGTGATCCCGTACACCTGTATTACACCCTGGGTAATACTCTCTAAATTTATTTTAATGTCTTTGTAAATTAAATCAAAACTATCTTTTAAATCGTTAAAGTGTGTATATCTAAGTATATTTAAAGATGACCCTGTATCGATAAAAGCTCGTTCTTTATGATAGAACTTATCATTGTTGCTTAAAATACTACAATTTAAATAATATGCGGCCACTCTGGTGCGGTGTGGTGCGAAATTGTTTTGCTCCGCATGCCTAATATTACACACTTTGTGCGGCAATGGTGTCTTAACATCCATAATTGAAGCTACCCTGCCGCGTGGTGCTTCCTTGAATAGGTTTTCTACTCTTGGGGCGCGTCTCGTGGTGCACATGCGCGACGCCTTGCCTTTTCTAAAAAAGCTTTGTTCTGTACCTTAGCACACTGCTCCTTTTTATTGAGCTCCACCATTTCATAATCTGATCCGCTTTCGCTTATTATGCGATGGGTCAGCTTTCTTGCCATTTTCTGATCGCCTTTCCCTTGGTTGGGTGTCTCACCCCTTTCCAATATTTTACAACTCTTGTGTACATTACCTCTAATGTACTCTGCTTCGTCCGAGTCTACTTCTGAACTGGACGGTTCTTCATATGAGTCTCGTAGTAGCTCTTCCTTAGAAAGAATCGTTCGCTTTCTGTTATTCTGCATAGGAGGAGTTCCTGCTTCAGAAACTACTGCATCTGACACTTTATTTACCTTATACTCATTGCGATTTGCCTTTTGGCTTGCTCCTTTTTCAGGAGTGAATCTCGGACTGGGGGAACTACTGCCCCTCCTTGACCTATTAAATTTATTCCAACGTACCCCTCTCGTGGGCGTTGTATCATCTCCTACTTCATTGTTAGTTGACCATGTTTGTGGTCTTCTTGGCATAGGGCTTGTACTTCTAAATCGTTGCCTTTGCCTACTACTACTTCTAGCTCTGCTGTTCCTTTGTTTATAGGAACCGGGATTATTGTAGGTTCTGGGATACTTGTGATCCCTACTGTAATGAGGATCGTAATTGCCTCTTCTATATTTGCGGTCATAATCTTTTGGCCATATATTGCCAGGTTTTCTGTACCTTTCGGCTGAACTTGCTGGTCTAAATTGTGGTCTACTACCTCTATTGTCAAATCTATTCTCATTTCTCTTTATCCCTCTCTCAAAATTATCTCCTATCGCGCTTATTTTATCATCAGCTCTTCGTCTATTATCTACTTTCTTTGCACTAAGTTTACTTATCAATTCAGAAGCTGTATTTTCTTTTGTAAAGATCTTTGCCACTTTCTCTTTAGTCTTTGCATCTGCGAATTTCATATAAGTATTGCCCCACAACATTACCCTTCTCATCTCTTTACTCACTACTATACCATATCTCAATTCAAGTTCTTCAGAGAACTCTGTCACCAGTCTTCTTAACTTGTGACAAAAAGTCGCTAGGGTCGAACTTTTACTCCATTTCATTGTTGTGAATTCTTCAAACAACTCCCATACGCGAAACGATGTCATAGGAGCTAAATTTTCAAGCAATATCTTCTTAAATTCATCGTAAGAAGTCGTTTCAGAAAGCTCTGGGGTTGCTTCTAGCGCTATTCTTGCTGAAGAGTTTGCATCTGCGCTTATATGTACAAGGGCGCAAGTTATTTTTTCTTGGTCTCTGGTTATACCCTCCTGAGCAAAGTTGTGCTCGAGTATTTTTAACCACGAGTTCACATGGGGACCAGTGGATGCGGCACCGATTGCTGGGGGCCCATCCAAGATAGGAATTTTGATTTTGGACATAAAAAGTCGGTTCACATTTACTGCCGTCATATTCTCTCTCTCGCTACGTTCGTCTTCTCCCGTCATATTTAAAGGATTTTCTAACACTAATGTAGGTGTGTGTGTTGGTGTATGTGTGTGTTGCTGTGTAGCTACTGATACCGGGGTCTCCGGGGGACTAAGTGGTGATCTCTCAGGAGTGATAGGTCTATCTGACCCTTGGGACATTTACTACAGCCTTCTCGTTATTGGCTTGCCTCTACTTTACTTCAAAGAAATATTATTAAAAAATATTTTAATACCTTCAGTCCTCTTAACTACACCAAAATGAAATATATATATATATCTATATATATAAAAAATGTATATATATATATATATTTATAAAAACTTACACACAACAAAATTTATTACCTGTAGACAAATATATAAAAAGGTAAATATATTATATAGCCTTGTAATAAAGCTATATATATATATATCATATATAATATATATATATATAACTATATATATAGTGAGTGAGGATTAATATATACTATATACAGTCATTAATACTATAACTATACGTGAATTATACTAATATAACCACATATATTACATGAATAATAATTATATTATATATATATAAATCAAATCGGTTAAAATATACAATGCTACTTAATAATTTTCACACAAAAAAAAAATTGTCCCCATATATATATATCCTATATTCTAGCGAGAAAGAAGATGTGGGAGTAGATATATATCAAATCTATATCATATATATATAATCATATATATATATATTATACTATTAAGATTATTATACCTATATAATATAGTCATATTAATATTTATATTACTATATATTACTATATAAATATATTAATATTTTTTTAAAATATATATAATATATTTTATATACTCAAATTTCTATCTATTTTATTAATTACACCTTTTTTATACTTTAAAGAAATCGGGTATTTTTAAATTTGACGTAGGGGGTTCGAGAAAGTATGACTCGATGGTGTTTTGATATAAAATGCAAACAAGTATTACAGCGTAATATAGAACAATGAATATACAAGTTGTTATTAAAGAGTAAGCGTGTTCTCGCTCATTTAAAAAAAAATAAAAGTTAAAACTTCTTGTTGACCCAAATAAGCACACACACCACACTTATGTGTATTTACTGTCTTACGCACATGTGCATATTATATATATATATATATATAATATATATATATATTATATATACTATGTATATATAATATATATTATATATATATATATTATATATATATATATATAGATATAATATATATTATATATATATATATAGTATATATATATATTATATATTAATTATATATATATATATATATCTATATATATTATATATATATGATGTGTTCTAGGGGTATTGTTCTTATATACGCTTTAATATTTCCTTGCAAACAGACTTATGAACTCAGACATCTGACTTCCTGTCTGTGATAGATCACGTTACTAATTATAGTGGCAAGAATATTATTTATAAGACTTGGTTTTGTAAGCAAATTGAGATGGTTTTATTGTTAAAAACAAAAATAGTGTTCTTCTATTTAACTATTTTTAGAGAGAAAAGATTTGTGGGATTGAAAATTTTCTTTAACAGATAGATTGTGTTAAAAACTAGTGCAATGTTTTACTCTAATCGCGTAAAGTTTTTCTAATACTTTTAAGGGATTTTTAATGATTACACTGCCTCAATATTTATCTTTACGTACTTGTGCAAGACTTTATGTGCATACAAATATAAATACGACTATATATTTATATATATATATATTTCTATATATATATATACTCATACAAAGTATTTATATATATATATTGGCACTTTCTGACTTGTGATCTCTTTTGGATCCACTGCAAGTCATAAATTATCAATATATTTTCTTTACGTACTTGTGCAAGACTTTATGTGCATACAAATATAAATACGACTATATATTTATATATATATATATATATATTTCTATATATATATATATACTCATACAAAGTATTTATATTGGCACTTTTTGACTTGTGATCTCTTTTGGATCCACTGCAAGTCAGAAATTACTGAGAATAGATACAATGAGAATTTAGACTGACCTTTTTACCACATAGATGGCGATTTGACCTTGTTCCTTTTGGAGTTTCCTTCTTGGGATTTTAGACTTGTTGTTAATGAAAATTTTCGGAGTTTTCGATTTACTCCGAATGTACGATTTGTCTGGGCTTATTTAGACGTCACCAATTTAGGAAATCTATATCACTTTTGAAATTTTTGTATTTATTTTCTTCACTGTTTATGGAAAGTGCTTTGCTTCCTTCTTCCGGATAGGACTTGTTTAGGCTTTTCAATCTCAGCTCTAAATAGATGCGCCTTCACACGGCTGCATCGACCTAGTTTCTTCTAAGTCCCGTTAAGATCGGACGCCAAAACTGAGCTGCTGTCGATCTATCCTCTCGCGATCTCGCGGGATCGGGTTCCTGTCGGACTGCTTGAGACTTTCCTCGTCTAAGATAAGTTGACTTTCCGGACGCCAACAAACTGAGCTGCTGAGAATTAGCTTTAGTTTCTAGGTCTTTTCTGTTTACGACAGGTTTTCTCAAAACCCCTTATTTTTCGAGATTGATATACCGCTCTTGATGCGTTATTGATGTTCAAGAAGATTTCTTCGGGTATTTAGCCCTAGGGTGTTTTCTAATTTTTATATAGCGGTTTTAGCTAAAACTGCAGCCTTCTATTAAGAATTAAAATACCTATTTAACGCTCATAGGTATTCCTAGCATTTGACTACTTCTTGAAGAAATGTATATGAAACTTTATTCAGTTTTATATCTTTATTCTTATAATTCTACGTTTACATAAATAGATTATTGTCGTATTTTTTATAAGGAATTAAATTCGTTAGGCACTGTTTCAGATTAAAATGTCAAACATAGTTCACAAGTTTTTATATAAATGTCTAATTTCAAAAGACTTTTTCAGCAAATGTTAAAATATTTATTTATTCAGTTAGGTTATGTTAAATAATAAGTTCATTAAATTTAATATTATATAAGATTCTTAATTAAGTTCAAATAATAAATATAAACATTTTAAGTTTTACAATTAAGCTAAACAATTAAGTTAAGGATAAGTAAATAACAAATAACAACTAAGGATAAACCCAGACTCGTACTTTAAAAGTCTTTCTGTAATTTAAAATTCACTGATATATTGATATATATATATATAGATATATATATTATATATATATATAATTCTTATATATATTTATATATATTTGGTCACTATATATATATATACATTCATATATTATATATATAATATATATAAT
>JABUQX010122552.1:0-7500 GCA_015478945.1 Trachelipus rathkii | reverse complement strand
GCTTTACTTACCACAAACCCAGAAATCATCCTTGTGTTGTTCTACTTTGCACTCTCTCTAGCTAATATCTGTAAAGTCTTTCCTTTAAATAAGGGGCCTCCCAAAAAAACTATTGCGAATAACTCTATTATTGGTATACCTAACATAGTCTATTACTAACGTTTACTTATTACTTCTTTGCTCTTTTAAACAACATTGCGATTTATTTATGCCCAGCATCTTATTAGTTTTATTATTTGCTTCCAAACACTTATTAGCTACTTTTCCAAATTACTGCTTATAATTACACCTATATCTTTTTCTGGTCCACAGGTTCAAGCTAATCCCCATTCATCATATCGCAGTTAAAACTTTTAATTTTTGAGGTAAACCTATGAGTGGAAAGATACCTTTTACCATTTTATTACTATAAAAATTCATATATGCCACTTATCTGTCCACCCAAGAAGTTTTATCAAGATCATTTTGAATCTTTATACATCCTTCACTTTTTCCTAACTGAGGTGGCCCCACTTTGGTTATCATTCTTAGCAATAACTTAGAACCTGCATTTAAGTCCATGGTCGTAAACACTTATATATATGAGGAACCTAATAGTAACCCCAGCTCTGAACCCTTTGGGACACCACTCTTCTCTTCACTATTTCCCAAGATGATTTATTGCCATTTAGTTGTACACACTATGTTTTCTATCCACAACTACTCTTTTAATTCCAACCTCAATTCTGAAACACCACTTGACCTATTGTTTCACACTTGTACCTTCCCTCTCTATAAAACACCATTCCGCTTCCCACTATTGTAAATCTGACCACAATCTTATATCCCTTAATTCAATACCTTTCTCTCAACAGCTTCATTCCGCCCCTACTGCGTCTTCTTTCGTCCTTGATCGGGGCTGATTGGGGGCCTTGCGTCTGATTACTACGACTAACCTAGAATCCTGGAATGACTGCTTTTGACTCTAGAATGAGACGCTTCGCTAGCTTTCTAGCCACTAAGGTGGAGTAGATGCATGTAATCGTTGATACTCGGGAATAAGCATATGACGTTTCATTCTATTCTTTACTGGACTTAATAATCTTTTCTCTCCTTCATAATCCCCATGGTTTCAAGCATATACGTGCTTTCTCTGTGCCATTCAGGCTAGAGACCAGCACGTATTCGGCGAGGTGGAATAAATTT
This sequence comes from Trachelipus rathkii, assembly GCA_015478945.1. Taxonomy (NCBI): domain Eukaryota; kingdom Metazoa; phylum Arthropoda; class Malacostraca; order Isopoda; family Trachelipodidae; genus Trachelipus; species Trachelipus rathkii. The sequence goes on along the minus strand of JABUQX010122552.1, from coordinate 6,315 downwards.
CTCGCTTACTCCTACTCACTCTCGCTAAATTTTCACTCAGCTAGAAAAATCAGTGTTGCAGGAGATACTTTCGACGAGCAAAAGCGGGCTTCATCAATACGAAAGTGCGCTAACCTTCCATTGTGAATTCTCCTTTACTAAACTCGGTAATCTTTCTTGGTGCCTCTTGCAACATAAAACATCTCTAACAATTTTACTGTTAAATCATTCTTTTGCCCTTTCTATATATTTCGATCTCTGATACATATATATATATACTTAAACTCTCCAAACCTGAAAAGGTCAATCTTCTACGTCTCATATTTTTCCTCCTAACTCAATCCTTGGAGAATCAGATTCTGGTGCAATTCCTCACTCTCATATCTCATTCTCCGTTCTCCTCTCAGGGTCCTATGTCTTTACTGTGATTACATTTGATCGGCGTGTACACGAGGACTCCTTAGAGATCTTATTATGAACGTTTAGGAGAAGGCGGGTGCCTCGGATGCATTTCCTCCCCGAGTTATTGAGGGAATGTGCTTACGTGCTGACCCGCCCTTCGTTCAACTTTAATAATTATCTCTATGTCTCCAATATTGGAGACTTCATATAACTAATACTAATACCCCCGCCCCTCGTTCAACATATATTCTCTATGTCTCAAATCTAAGCTTCAGATACTAATACTAATACTAACTAGCTCAATATCTAATTGTCTCTTCATCTTCTGTTAGTTCCCTGTACTAATTTAATCTTCCACTCACTTTTAAGTAGCCGTGCGTTCTGTTCTTCATCGCCGTAATTTGTCTCATCTTAGCGGTAGATGTGAACTTTGGTGTGATTTCAAACACCCCCTCCTGAATGAGGGCTCTGCCTTAGTTGTAGTTGGTAGATAGAACAAACTAAAAAAAAAAAAAAAAAATTTAAGTACAAAATTAAATAAACACATTGCAATAACTTCTTCACCAGCCTTATGTGGGGAACCTTATTATAAATGTTATATATTATATCATGGTTTAATTAATTAAAATACTACTACTAATATTTTATATATATATATTTTAACATGTTTCTATATATTTATATAATTATATATAATTATAATATATATATTTTTATATACTACTTATATATATATATAATATATATATGATTAATATATATATATTATAATAAAATATATATAATAAAGATATATAATATAATATATGATACTTATATATATATATTATATATTATAACTATATCACTAATATACTAATATATATATATAATAATTTACTATATATATATATCTGAATAAATATATATTAATATAATTAATATAATATAGTACTATATATAGATTATATAATATATATATGATATTTTTAAAATGATATATATATATATTATATATATCATATATATTGAGAGAGAAATAGAAGGAAGATAGGAAGAGACGTTAGTAAGAGGAGGAGTACTGAGAGCGGTCCCGAATAATAGTGTTTATTTTTGATCAGTAAGATTGTGAAAGGAATAAAATTAACAACTATAAACATCAAGAAAGATCAAATTCATATATTTAAATTTCAAATAATATAATATAATAAATATTATTAATAATAATAATAATAATAATAATAAATTAATTTTATTAATTAATAATTAGATAATTAATAATAATAATATATAAATTATTTTAATAATCAAATAAAATAAATAATAATTATAATAAATAATTAATTAATAAATAATAATAAAAATAATAATAATAATTATATTTTAGGTTTCTTTATCAAAATAGTTTTCCCATTAATAATTACATTTTACTTTCTAAGAGGAAACGAATTTGCCAATATTTTAAGTTGTTTCATCATATTTTCGTACTTTATAAAATACATATTATTTCTAAAGTAAAAGGAACCCTTTTAATTGATTTAATATTTTGTACAAAAGAGTGAAATTTATTATTATATTTCATTGATTCTAAATTAATAATTTTTTGGATATTTATAAATTTCTCTTTAAATAATGTTACTATTATTTACAGAAGTCCGAGGTATTAACGAAGGTAACGGTATCTTATGGCTTAATATGAGAAACAAATTCGCTCAAATAGGGCTTCAGCCGACAAAATCTATAGATGAGCTTTAACCATGTATAGTAATCACTTATACTATTTTTGCCGCAATTGATTGTGTGAACATACTATTAATAAATACTGAATAATGTGTCGCTCGCAATTGATCCTACATAATTTACAGCATTACCTTGGGTATGTTATATTAATATTAATTTATTGGAAATTGATCCGCTTTTTCAAGCGCATATATATATATATATATCATCCCTTATATTACTATATATTATATATATATTATTAATAATTGTATATTAATATTATATATATATATTATATATATTAATATATATATATTAATATTATTTATATATATATATATATTTATTTAATTATTAATATTTAATATATATAATATAATATTTATATTGAAAATGAAAATTAAATATATGAATAATTTGAAATAAGAAATTGATTTTTTATTTTTATTAATCTCATCTGGTCAGTCATCGCCGCATCAATAGATGATATGACTGGACGCTTCGCCACTGATATATATAATATATATATATAGAATAGGGGTATATATATATATTATAATAACTATATATTAATTTATAATATTATATATTAATATATATAGTATTATATATATTTTATAATTAATATAATTATATATAATATTAATAACATACATATATATATATATATATATGGTAGTGCACACATGTTTCTCATAATTCTCTAGATAAAAAATGAATTACTATCTCTAGCTATTCCGGACAGAAAAAATAAAATGCGGTATGGCGAGTTGGCGGATGCGTGGATAGCGAAAAATGGTGCGCGATATCCCGCAATATTGCGGGTGGTTATATGCGGATGCGGTTATCCGCTACACCTTTAATTATAATATATATATATATATATATTATATTATAAATATAATTAATATAAATATAGTATAATACCTACCTAATATATATATATATATATAATATTAAACTCAGTATAATATATATAATATATATATATATATAATATATATATATAGTTAATATATATATATAGATATAGCAATATATATATATATAATATACTATATATATATATAAGTAATATAATATATATATATATATTAATAATATAATATAATATATACAATTAATATATATATTATATAATAAAATATATTATATATTATATACTATATATATATAATAATATATATATATATAATATATATCTCAATTATTATATAAATAATGTTCATATACATATATAGTTATATAATAATATATACCTAATATATATATATAATATATTATAATATTATATATATTAATATATTAATTTAATAATTATAACCTATAATATAATCATATATATATTAATATTAATATATATAATATATATAATATAATACATATATTAGACAATATATATATATATTAATATATAATATATATATATTATATAATATATTAATTATATTTATATATATTATATATCAATATTAATATATTATATATAATTAATTAATAATATATAATATATTATATATGATATTATATAATATATATATATATTAATATATATTATAATAGTAATAATATATATATTATATATTAATATTATATATATATATATTATATATATTATATATAATTATAATATTAATATATATATATATTATATATTATATATTATATATATATATTATTATATAATTATATATTATACGAGTATATATATATTAATATATATTAATGATAATATTAATAAATTATATATATATATATATACTCATTTTATATTTATAATAATATATTATATATATATAATATATATATATTTAATTAATTAATATATAACTATTTATATATATAATATCTTATATATTAATATACATATATTTATAATATATATATATATATATATATAATATATTATTTAAATATTTAATTAATATATATATTAGTACCTCGCCAGGCAACGATAGGCGAAAAGGAAATCTACCCATCCGGATTATCATAACCCCGGATGGTAGGAATATATGTCAAATCCTGAAATGATTATCCGTTTTAGCCTACGTGTGCTGGAAGGTGGAGAAACTCTTGGGTTTTATTTAACATCATAACGGTAAGGGTTCAAACCACCTTGGTACAATTAATGTTTTATGTACAATTTTGTTACATTGTGCGAGAGGCATGCAAAATTTATTATTCATCCATACATAAAATGCTATTTACCCGATAAAAATTACACAGTCTAACTCCCATGTCCCGAGTATAGGCGGCTCGAGTCTTCCGGTGGATAACCGATGTGGAATATTCAATTCCTTTTTGAGTTAATTGCCGAGCAATGAATATTTTTTTCAATCCATTATAATAATATTAATATAATACTATATATTTTATATATATATTTAAACTATATATAACGGTATATTCATTAATATATATATATTATATACTATATTTATATATAATATATATATAGTATTAAATATAGTTTAATAATAATATATGATATAGATATTATTCAAAGATAATGGAATCTACATGTTTAAAATTCTATTCACTCTGTTTCTTAAATTTCAGTTTCCATATTTTTATTTTGCATCAAAGTGATAAAGAACATCATTTCTCTTTTTTGAGTATAAAGGAGTCTTGTGGAAAAATCCGTATTTAACTATCAATTGTAAATATTATTTGATTAATACCCTACTTAGCACATTTTAAAAATGCTGTGTTTCATCATATTACTCCATGTATTGAATCGTCTATTTATACTTTATTATAATTCTATTTATACATATATTTAATTTATTATCTATATCATAAATTATATTCATATATAATATTTTAAATATCTATATTATGTTACTATTATAATATTATATATTATATATATTATATCACTATATTATATATATATATATATATTATATATTATCATATATATATTAATGTATGGGAAAGAAATATATATACCACTATCACTTGAATAAGAGCAAATATACATTACAATAAATTTAAATAAGTAAAATATAATTAATTTATTATCTACCTTTATAATATATATCTATATATATATTACTATATATATATTAACAGTATATTATATTAATTACTATTCATATATTTATATACTTATATATATATTTAATATTAATAATATATTTAATATATATATTATATATAATATATATTATTATATAATATAATTAATACTATTATATATATATATATATATATTAATTATATTATTAATATATATATATTCTATAATATATATTATAATATATAATATATAATACTATATTAATGTATATACTAATTATATGCTATATATATATTAATATTATCATAAATTATACTATTAATTTATTATACATATTAATATTATTTATATATCTATATATTATATATATACTCGGAGATGATCTTTACCTCATAACTGAATAATAATAACTAAATATAACAATATATGTTGAGTAATGAGATAGCTTTTAGTGTACTGAAATACATAAGGTGCATAGTGTAACGTGATGATATAAGTGTCCTCATTTAGTCTACTTCATAAGTTGTCTGACTCTTATAAATAGGCTAGAGATAAGATTGTACATAATCATATATGAGTTCTACAACTGATACATATTAATACTCTATAAAAATCAGTTATATGACACGCGTGGGCAGGTGCATATAGTCTAAAAATGTCTATGGTAGGACATAATTATTCTAAATCTGAATATTATACTCTATCTTAACATATCTTTACTTATAACATATTTAACATTTATATACTTATATTATACTATAACATACTCTTAAATATATATATTATGAATATATATACTAAGTACTAAGTTATCTATATGAGATAATATTAATTACACAATTATTACACTGGTATTAACTAACATAATACTTAACTTATACTGAATGTATATAAATTATAATACTTAATAAGAATATAATACATTAAATCATTGTAATATAATATACTTACTTAATATGATATACGATATATATTTAACTTGACTCTCTTGTATAATAAATATAATATATTAATATAGAATAATATATATATATACTAGATCCTTACTATCCTTAATTAATATATGATACTCTATATATTACGTGTTATAATATATAAACATATTATCTCTTCTAGCAGATATCTAAATAATATAATGACATAATAACGTAATACTACTAATAATATATATTATATTATACTTTATATATGCTTACATCTTTTACTTACTA
>JABUQX010122551.1:0-23207 GCA_015478945.1 Trachelipus rathkii | reverse complement strand
TGATAATATGTTTCAATTGGAGGAAAAGAAAATAGAATTTATGCTTCCATGTCGGAGAGAATTATCTTGGGTATACGTGCTCCTAGGTCCCGACTGCTGCCGAACAGCAGTTATCAATCCAAAGGATGTCAAAGTTCGAGTAGTTTACAGCAACAAAATGCCAGAATCTATTATTCACCGAAGGTGGAGGCCGCTTCTGTGAAAGACTTGAAAAGAGAGAACAGGATACGGAGATGAGAAGGCAATCGGATGGAAGAGTTTGATAATATAAAGAAAAGGGTGGGAATTTGAGAAAAGTTTTCATGTGTGGGATTCATCTCTCTAGACAAGGGGAGCAGGTAGGAAGCTGCTCTAACTGTTCAAGAGAAATAGTAGGATAGTTTACCAGGTTCATTTTTTTCAGAGTTAGAAAGCCAGCGGCAATGATAAACATTGAAATCTCCAAGAACGATAATTTATAGAGAAATTAGGCTATTTTAGTTAGTAAAAAATTTAGGATGCTCATAATTGGGAGATAAATAAAATATTAAGAGAGTCGAAACCTTAAGAATGTTAGGAGAATTTCAAATTAGTAACACGAGAACAAACAACGTGTTTTTTTTATTATATTATTCGGTGGTAAAATGCATGAGGCCTACAAAGTTTCCACCAGAATGTGAGAAAACCAATGCGTTAACCAAGCTAATGACCAACATTACAAGATACACGGCGCTTTAAAGTGCAAGTTGAAAGAAGTAGGGAGAGTGTTACGAGCTTTACCAGTGGTCTACATAGAAGAATGAGAATAATGATAAGTTTAGGGTCAGAAAGTTGGACAGGAAATGGGTGAGACTGTGTTACACGGATTCTTATAGGAGGATGTATACGACTAAAGAGTTCAGAATACCGTGGAAGCGTTTGAAGTTTTTATACACACCTATATATACACGTTTAATGGGGTTATATTCTTTGAATGTTAAAATATATTTTCTTAAAGTTCAGATCCCTTAAAAAAAACACACATTTAAATGAAGAGTATATATATGCAAATTATACAAGTCTTAAGAAAGCAAAATCTCAATATATATTTCGTTTGATATAAAAAAAAAAAACGAGGAAAAAAACTTCTAATGGAGCAAATAAACACATCTTTTGAAATATTCTTTGCTACGGTATCATCTTTATATATACAAAGGTTTGAGGTATTGTTTCAAAGATGTTATAGTAGCTTGATAGATTATTTTGGTAAGAAATATAAAGAAATTTATTTTTTGAGGCATTGGAAGCAACCATTATTCTCTGCCCCAATTACAAATTCGAGAAAGATCAGAGGTTAGATGTTCCAAAGTCACCCACCTCGCATCTGATATTTGTTGTTGCTCTGGGGGTCTTTCAAAATTAATAGAGCATTGGAAAGTGGAATTATTGGTTAAAGATTGATTAGTTAATGAATGAGTTTTGAGTTTTTAGGGAGTTTGCTTCCGTGCTCTCCCCGCCCCTCGTTCCAGCTATATTCTCTATGCTCAATGACTACGCCACTTTTCCTCAGTGATTAGAAGACGTACATGTCCAACCTAGTATTCCAAAAAAAGGAAGTCGCTCTGATCCTTCCAACTATCGCCATATAGCTCTCACTTGTATTCTAAGTACGATCTTTGAAACCCTTCTCAACTCTCACTTCTTAGATCATCTGGAAACTCATTCCATTCTTTCCGATCGCCAATACGGCTTTCGGTGCTCAAGGTCTACTGGCCATATACTTTCCTATCTAACCGATTTATGGTTTTCGCTCTTAGGAAACGGGAACTTGATATGGGCGCTGACATGTCCAATGCATGTTGACCAGGAATGCAGCCACTGCTCTCCAACCTTCCCTCCTTTTGGGTTCCTCCTTTTCTCCATTGCCTTAACTCATCAGCTTTTCTTTGAAATCTTTCATTAACAGCCTTAGTGATGAGGAACTTTCAAAAATTTTCTATTTCTGTCGAAATAGTGTGTTTTTCGGTACTGGTTCTGTGCTTATCTCCTACTTGATATTTCCTTTACTTATTCATTAATGATCTTCTCTCCTGCTCACACGCTAAGCTCAATTCCACTCATCATTCCAATTACTCCGGAGTACTTACATTCTTCAACCATTTCAATTCTTGCTCCCGCTGTTTACTTCCTAGAATTGCCTCTCCCTTTCCGATTCTATTCTCGATTATCTGGATAGAATTTCCGGTGGTCGTTTCAACCTTTAATAATTTAATTATTTAACAACTCAACTTCTACAAATCTCCCTCTCTAAAACACCTTCTACCTTCCCTATCTCTTTCGCGTTCTCTGTCTTCCTATTGACAATATAACATCCTTGCCTTAACATAAACAAAAATATGTCTTGGAAAAAACCTCACATCCACAACGGCTGCCTAGGGTGCCTCAAAAAACGGGATTCTGTTTAACTGACGAGACTTTTTCTCTTCTTAGTTGCTCCAGCTATACAAGGGTCTCATCCGCTTATGTATGGAGTACTGCTCTTTCTTGGGGGCTCTGGTTTCTCCCCGCTTTTGGATAGGGTCGAATCAAAGTCCAAAAGGCTTATATAATTTCCAGTTCACTTGAACCCTCTATCTTTGCGGCGGATGTTGGGCTATTTTATCTTCGTATCTATAGTACCGCAGCGGCAATTGCTCGAACGAACTTATCACTCGCGTACCGCCCCACCTTTACGACGCCTCATAGCACAAGGGCGCTGTATCGGCACGATTTTGTGTTGAATATTGGTAACTCCAGGCTAGTTCGCTGCGTAGCTTGCTAGAGGGTGAGCATTTGAGCGTACTACACCCTCCGCCTTGATAGGGCTCTTCCCGTGAGAGGTAGTTACAACTCTATATATATATATATATAGTATATTATATATAATATATATAGTATATATATATAGTATATAATATATATATAAATATATATATATAATATAATAATACATATATATAAGATATATATATATATAAAATATATAGTATATGATTAGTATAATATATATATAGGTATATTATAAAGTATTATAATATTATAATATTGATATATATATATATAGTAATATAGATATATATATATATATATACTATAAATATAATAATATATATATTATATATAATAATATAAATATATATAAAATAAGATATATATTACTATATTATAAGTTATATAATAATATATAGAGGTAGTGGAGCTTTTGAAGAACTACATCCCCTCCATTGAATAGCTCTTCCCGGAGAGGTGGTTACAACGGTAATAGTAATATAATATAGTAATATATATAAAATATATATAAGATAGTATATATATATATATAGAATAGTATATATATAAGTATATGAAGATATAATATAGTTATATATTAATATATATATATAATATATATAGTATATAATTCACAAGATGAATAAAAAGTTATAAGCAGCGATTCCAATCAAATTAGAAATACTTAGGAATATACGTTATGAAAATCTGTAGTTTCGTAATTATGCATCTGAAATCTGATCAGTATAATTGGAATAAGAAGATTCTATCTTCAACAAAATAATGAGATTGAGTAAAAAAATTTAGTAACTTTTTTAAGAGTAACATTTAATATTGGATAATTATTTGAATAATTTACAAATTGTAATAATCCATATAAAAATGTTGTTTTAAGCTTCGGATACGATTGATACAATAGATCGAGCTTTATATATTCATATAAGCGTCATTCCTTGTCGCGCTCTTTGTATATCATGGCTTCTTTGACCGTGTACTTACTAAGTTACGAGGATTAAAAGTAAGGTTTAGTTTATGTTTGATTTCATTCTGCAATCGTTCCCTGACAACTTGGAATTACTGAAAGACTGCAAGAGAAAAAAGGATAACAAGAACCTGAAGAAGACTCCGCGAATCAAATTAAGACCCAAAAAAAGCTCAGATGAGACTTAAAAGAAAAAGAACTCTAGTACAACGCATCAAACAGAACATGTACGGGAATCAGGAGACAGGAAGTTACGCCAGAAGAAATAAAGCCATGAGAAATTATAAATCAAAGCAAAACTTGAGTCGTACGACATCATCTGTAGTGGGCCACAAAGTACCAGCTATTAATTACATAATTTGGCGGCCTAGTCCGGTAATAGATAGATTAGACACACTTATAATTAGGGCCTTTAATGATTAGTTATAACCAGATTAACACTAGAAAAATTCAGAAAATGAAAATTTACGCTGAGATACTTTTAAAGCGAATTCACCGTTTGATTGAAGGAAAGCTTGTATAGAACCTTTGAAAACTTTACGATTTTAAAAGAATGGATGTATACTCATCTTATATAGAGCTTAGTAACAGAGTTCACGTTTAGAATGAGTAGAAGAAGGCCAGCACTTTAGTAAACTAATAAGTATGAGACCAGAATAAAAAGCTCTGATGGTACACGTCACATGACGAACAAAAAGAAGTGCTTGACAAAGAAAGAAGATACGAGATGTGCTAAGCGATTAGTAGCGAGAGCGTGTGATAGAGGAGAGCTCTCGAATAGAAGAGGATAGGATAACGGCGCAAATGAGCTAAGAAACTGAAATTTTTGCTGGTATATTAAATATAGATGTAGAATTAGGGTGGTTTTAATGTATGCTGTTATGATTAGGAGGGCTCCGTTTTGTAGTTTATGGATTTTTATGTGGTTAAGTTGGAAGTGGCAGTGTACTATGCTGGGAATTAATAATTGAAAGGGCATTTTGTAAATTATTTTAGTTGAAGTGAAGGATACTTTCTCGTTGCTGAATTAATGAATGCGGAAGAAATCGCCGAGTGATGAGTTTAACAAGGAGACGCCCGCAGCGGCGCAGAAATATGAAGGGAGAGCAATACCATTCGGACTGCCACTAGTCGATAGAGAAAAGCTGAAATCTAATAGGTTAGCGTTGGGAACCGAATTAGGAATTTAACGGGAGGGGACGAACCTCCGAAAATAGAAGATCCGCGTGATATCTTGAAAATTGACGAACGAGTTTGATATAGATCATACGGTAAATAAGTAGAAGTACATTGTTAGTTAAATCTATAGTAGTGTATATGGAAACTATAAAGGTGTCAAGAAAGATATATGGAACGACTATACTATGTATAAGTGTAATACTGATATATATGATAATATATAATAAACCGTGAGTATATATATGACTGGTATATTTATATATAGAATTGGAGAAATAACAAACCGTGGAAAATTAAATAAAAAGTAATACTTAAGTTATGGTCATCGAAAAATAAAATGAATATCTAAATTTAAGAGAGTGAGTCGCGCACTAAGAATCCACTTAGCTGTGGAGATGGACAATGCTTAGGGATTAAAAATAATTAAAGTGAACGCGAGGATAAATATATTTAGATATACTTTATAGAAATAATTTATATTATCGATTAGCTCAAAATATATACTTAGATATATATACCACTATTAATTATTTATATTACTTATATAGGATAAATAATGACATCTCAAGAAAACACAGTAGGTTCGCGCCGTATTGTAACTACTTAATACAGAAGGACAATGAGAGGATCATTACATTATTATCTGAATAAATAATTATTATATATGGACAGAAACAATATTCTAGTGAAGATGGAAAGTAAATTAAAGAATTAATCACCAGTACGTGTAATCGAAATAGCTGAGTTAGAAAAAATTTAGAGGAAACAATAGAAAATGTATACTCTGTAGTGTCAAAATAAAGCTACCGTAAGATAATTGTAGTGGATAAAATAATGTAAATATGTAAAATAGCAATTATATTTTAAAGGAAAACAACTAATCGTCCATCATTAATTTGCTTGTAAGCTTTTCCTGTTTAACAAAATAGCTCTTATCATCATCCCAAAGGTAGACAGAATAATTTCTTTTAATAATATAGAGGGTATCAAAAATCTGAACTTCAGAAACAAAGTAAACAGGTGAGAGTTTCGGAACAGAAGACGTATAAAGACGTAATACTATTTACTACAGATAATCAATCTGTTGAGGTCGATAGATTGAAAAAAAGAAGTATTCCACAGAATCATTTCTTATATATCTATACTTATATAATAACGGGGTATAGAGATTATTCACAAGTAGATACATACCTATGGAATAAGTAAATTTACGCTAAGATCAAGAATCTTCAGTTTTGGTGGGAGTATAGTTTTATTATTAGTGAGATCTGCCTCCGTGAGATTGTTATTCCTTATCATTGGATTTTCGATAAAATCGAAATTTTTATAATTTTAATTGAATAATGTTTAGATTGTAGAAAATTATTTAAGGTAAATTTTTAAGATTAACATTAATATATTATATTAAAATTTATTATGAAATAATTTTATAAAATTGTTGAAATAAATATATTTATAGTAATTTTAATTAATAGTAAGTCGCTATTAAAGTAAAGAATGATATAAAAGACTGAATAGTATACTTTAATATATATATATTGCATATATAGACGTTTACATTATCCTATTTATAGTGTTCGCCGCTCTTTTAGTTATCTGTGAACTCTTTGAAGTGTATACTTATCCTAATAGTTTATGCAAGATTAAGTTTGACTGGATAAGTTTAAGAGTTTTCATTTCTTTACAGAACCGTTGCTACGAAACCTTCCTGGTACAACCTTGGATTTACTGAAGACTCAAAGACTCAAAAAGATAATTAAACAATAATGTAACCTGAAAGAGAAAGGGACTCCGCAAATCTTGAGCGACCCAAATAAAATAGACTCAGGAGTGATAAAACTAAGAAGGTAAAGTTAAAGTGAAGCACCTTACTATTACATACAGGCTCTAAATATCGACTATGAATCGGGTGAGGATTCAGGGATACTGACAGATAGATACGCTCAAGAAGAAATAATATGCCAATATACTGTAATTAACTAACCTTAGGAAGTGTACCAACCCTAGATATACATGCTTCTCAAAAGGATGAGGACCTATACTCATCTGTTAGTATGAGCCACGAATATATATATATGAGTACCTAACCACATTATTATTATTATGGACAGTATTATATATTAGATATATATATATATATAATAAATATATATTATATAATATATAATATATATATTATATATATATATAATATATATACAGTTAGTAGTATATGGCTATATATTATATATAATGATGAGTTATGTAACTATAATAAAGTGAGCATAATAAAAATCAATAATTTATATAAATAATAATTTTGATATTTATGTTTATTTATATGATTTTAAATATAATTTTTATAATTGACAATATACTAAATACATTATAATAATATATTATATTGTATATATAGGTAAATACTATTAATAAACCTAATATACTAATACCATAAGCCAACCTAACCTAAAACTCATATAACACTATATTAAACCTAATTTACCGTTAAACTACTTAACTACTATAACCTAACTACTAATACTACTTAAAATCCTTATAAGCTATCTATAACAATTAATAATATCACTAATAATAATATAACTTATATACTTATTAATAATAACTTAAATATCAATATTATATACTTAAATAATAATAAAAATAACAGTATTAAAACCTTAAATATTAATATTATATAACGTTGAACTCAATACCACTTATAATAAATATATATATGTATTATACACTCATATAATATATATATTATATAATATTATATATCTATATATATATATAATATTTATAATATATATTATATATTATATAATATATATATATAATATAATATATTATATATATAAGTAATAAGTATATTATAATATTAATAATTTAATAGTACGTGTTATATATATAGTGGTAATATTATATGCAGCACAATATTATAAAACCACATAAAATACCAATATTGTTTTATAAACCATAATAAAAAAACAATGCCATAAAATATATATTAAAAAATATATTATTTAATGGTTTTCTTTAGTCAATTAGTGATTGAGTTAATATATCTGCATATTATCTAATCAAAGTTTACAGTAGTAAAACTAGAACAATGTCACTAAAAAATTTCTATGCTAGATTAATATCATATACCGTAGTGAGTAACTTTGTAGACATATAGGTGAATATTTATATTAACTATATGAATTAATAATAACTTTTATGTTATATATAATTTATGAAATTTATTTTACAAAAACAGATTTATATATTTTACGTACCTTAAAAAAAGGAATAAATATGACACACACACTTATAATTCCTATTGGTTATTCGGGTTTTGTAAAAGACATCACGCCCTCATTTAAAGGTTATCTACCCGCAAGCCCAGGAGTCAAAAGCATATAATTTATGCGAACTGAGCGTATCGTTCAATATGATTAATAATTAAGTGCGGTGCAACTTTTCATTCTTAAATTCTTTTATGACGACATTCATTATTCTATAAAAACATAAATAACCCTAAAGTACTGGGTCTGCCAAGGCCTCAATAGCTCCTTACACCGATATATAAAACTTTCTATACCGATTCCGATACCTGTATTATTATATTAAAGGTATGAAGTCAAACCCACTATAAATGGCCCCTTTTACACGTGCATCCAAATTGATAATATGTCTTAATGTATATAATTCTTGTAAAATCATCTTTAAGATATTCATTTAAAAATAAACATATATATTATAATTCTAATGTATAGTAGTATAATTATAATAATAAATATAAATTATCATTCCAATAATTAATGTATATATTATTTTACACAAAGTGAAATATAATAAGGTCAGTTATATATGTTGAAATATATATATATATATTTATTGAGTATACCTGAATATATAGGCTACTTAAAATCGTGACCTAATCGATAGAGCTTACCATATATCACAATAATTAAAGTTTATATATATATATATACTATATATATATATATTTCCTTAAAATTGTAGATTAAGTACTAATATAATAATAGTTATGATGATATTATATAATTTATTATATTATCAACACAATATTATTTACAGAGTGATTAGAGTACGTCAGTATAATCTAGTGAATCTGGTATATATATAAAGGTGAGTAAATTCCCTTGAGGAATAATATTCTTTATGATTTTATTTCTAGTATTTAATAATTTGTGACCTAAATATTATATGTATATATTATACCAATAATAGTATATATAATTATAAATAATTATATTAATAATAATAGAATAAATTCACGTAATATTTAATTATTAGATTAATAAATAATCATTATAATAAATACTGTATTATAATTTTAACATACTAAATATACATGATCTTGTCTGTGCAGGAGCTCATTATGAGATGAATTATACATTTTCTACCAATGTCGAATATTAAATATGCAAATTTCAAAGTATTTATAAATAAAACTTTTATTTTGTATGTGAGTGGTGTTTTCTAACACTATATAAGCCAAAGCTAGACCGGCTAGATGACTGATAAACTAAGTAGATTATTACTGTATTATATTTGAAAATAATAAATTGAAAACCACGATGTAGGCTAGATATAGCAGTTAGCCCGAGAAGAACTGATTTTGCTTATAATTTCCTACCACTCCACAGACAGATTTAGCAAAAGTAAAAACTGGATACTATTACGGTAATGCAATGCACTAGGCTCACTAGTGAACAGAAGTTCTCACCTATTGTTCAGAAAGTCAAGATTATTAAACGTCCATATGTATTAATATCAGACTGACACAGTAACTTACACGCGGATGTGGCATATAGGTATTTCAAAAGCGAATGGAATTTATGGAATAATGAGTTATCGACGTGAAGGTCTGGGCGATGCGCTCAGCGGACATTTGTCTCTTTATTAAAATTCTATAGAAGCAAATTCTTTCCTCTATAATTCATAAAAAGTTGATATCTTAATTTTGCATTTAGTCTCTGTATAGGTGACGAGCAGTGCAACTCCTTCATTCTTGGTTACAGGATTCTCTCAAAGAAAAATTAAGATGAGGGTTATATATATATAAATATAGTAAGAACATTATTGTCAGTATAATCTATCATTATCTATATGTTTTTACTAAATTTGAACGTGTATTTTCATTATCCTATTCGAAGAACATATTTTGCTCACTAAACAAGAACAACATGAAAATAATTAGTAGTATCAGTGATGAATAAAGTATAAACAAGGTCAGCTCTTGTTCAAAAATAATGGAGCAATGTAAAGTTTTTTTGTAATAAAAATCTTATATGATAATTAGCTCAGCTTTTAATGATTATGATAGATCTATCTCTCTCTCTCTCTCTCTCTTCTCTCTTTCATCTGCAACTCTGCCCCTTGAAATATAATTTTTAGTATTATATTATTATATATAATGATAATGATTATAATATAAATGTATAACGTGGTTATATATTTAATAAACGCAAAATGTTTTAAATGAAAATTAATAAGTTATATAACTAGTGCACTATGAAAATTGGAAATTTATTAAATATACATAGTCTAATGTAAAACAGTGCTAGTGATTACTAGTATGTGTGTTGTTGATGTCGTGATTCCTTCATTTTGATTTTCTCTCCGGCCGATCTATAGTAGTAGTGTATAGTAGTAGTAGTAGCTAGTTATATGTAATTATCTTTGAATATATATTGATATGTTTAATAATATTAGTGTCGAAGCGTGTAGTGTGTTAGTGTGTGTTCGTGTTGTGTATATATATATATATATATAGTAGTGTGTTGTATATGGTGTTGAGTGATAGTTATAGTGTGTTATTAAGTCTTAGTCTGTGATTTGAGTTGACGTTATATAAATTATAAATATAAATAACATAAAATAAGTGACATGAAGTAAATAAAACTAATATATATTTTAATATATATAATTATAAATAAAATACATAAATTTATAAATTATAGTATAATATTATAATAATATTTAATTATATTTTAAAAATATTTTAAAATAAATATAAAACCTATTATAAATTTAATAATTTGAATAAATAATATAATAAATTGATGTATATTAAACATTTAGCATTTGATGTCATTATAATAATAATATTAATAAATAATAAAATTAAAATATATAAAAATGTTCTTCAAACATAATTCTACCAAATAAATAAAGAGTAAAATAAGATAATATCATATGAATAGAAAAAACAACATAATGTATAATTCATTATAGGTATATAATTGAAAAACTATTGCCCCTCATTTTGCCACTATGTTTAATTTTATTTTTTTTTATTTAATTTTTTATTTTGGCAAGAAATAATAAAGTTAATAACACGTTCTTAGTCTAGATAACAGATAGAGTTTATATAGTATAATATACCCTCTTATTTTTTACTTAATGAGTTTTCTAACTAAAAACTCATAAAAAAAAATCAATATAATGATTTTATAACAGTTTACAGTTATCAAGAAATTTGAAATTTCAAGAATCTAAAGAAATTTATTAAGAACTTAAAATATTGTTGAGCACATGTGTTTTTAAAGCAGTAAAACAATGAGTTTCTTATATAATGTTTATTATAGTTGGCATTATAGTTATATAATTGTTGTACTAATGTCAAATAAACCTCATTAAAAAAAACTACATTAAAACCCATCAAAAAATAGCATTCACCAAAAATGCCGCTCTGAGAATAGACAAAAAAAAACAATGTTGATATTTTGGATCTATTTATTAGGTTATAGCAATGGTTTTTTTTTTTTTTTTTTTATAACAAGCAATGAGCATATTTCCAACGGAATAAATGTAATGTTAATAAAATATATGAGTTAAAACACAGTTATAATAAAATAATAATGACGTTATATATAATATATATAATTAAAAGCTATAGTATAATAAATCATTAGAGTATGATTATATATATAATATATAATAATTATATATATATTATATATATATAATATATAATAATAATAAAAGCAGTAAACTATATAGTAAATAGACAGAGTTATATATAAACATAATAGCATACTAATGTCACTCACGCATTAGTTGTATATATGTTATTTAAACACCTCAATATTATTAGTATTATATATTTACTTAGAATATTATCATTTAGCTTTAATATGATATAGTAATAGTATTAATAAATTATTTATTATTTTAAAATATATTGATGAAGGATATAGTGTGTTTTTAAGACGATTTATAATTAGAGTTATAAATAATTAAAAAATGTATAGCTATATATTATATATATATTATATATATAAAAAACTAAGTAATTATATATTATAAATATATAAGGATTCAACTATTTTCCAATAAAACACACAATATTATATAAAACAAATTCTATATTAACGATAAACATAAATAAACGCGACGCCGTTTAATCGTAGTAAATTAAAAGAAAGAAAAAAGTATAATTATTTATTTTTGTTTTTAAATCTCTACGGTATTTAAAATTTAAATTTTTTTTTTCCTTCTATGTATTTTAAATATTTAAATATCAGAAATTCACCAAAATATGTGATTTATTATATATTTTTATATGTATCTTTTACAGATTGATGCTCTTTTCACTTTTTTCTTCATTATTAATGTAATGTATGTGTTCTGTACAATACCTAATCATTCTTCTTACGCTACTAATCAGCCTTCTGTAATTGTTACTCTTGGGCTAATCATGGATTATTCTGATCACAATACCTTTATCATGGGATATCTTGATATTCATGTTGACCTTAGATGCTCTCTCGATATTTTCAACTAACTGACTATCTCTCATACTCTAGTTGAAAAACATTAGTCAAATTGTTGTACCCTCCCTTTTAAATAAGATCCAGTCTCTAGATTACATTCCGCTCTCAAAACAAGAACTTTCTAAAGCTAATTTCACTTTTCCCACATTTGAGTCTTCCACATTTTCTTATAATCTTTAAATATCTTTATATCATGTAGATTTAATACAAAGACATTTTACACATCAACTGTCGAAATTAGAAAATCTCCTTACTGATTCCAAGATCATATCACATAGAACCAAAACTCTTACTCGCAGAACAGCTAGAGGAATACTTAACGGTGTAGGACATTTGTTAAAACTTCTTTTTGAGACAGCAATGAACCAAGATGTGCAAACGTTACACCGAAAGTAAAATTATTATCTGCTTAAAGTCATGACACCAACACCTTATTTACTAAAATTAAAAAGCAGCTTAAATGTAACACCTTCCATCTGTAATTTATTTCTCATGCTGTTTCATTCCTTCAAAATTTTTCGAACTATTTACAATTTTCTTTTTCATCTGTAAACTCTTTTTCTCTTATCAATTCTTTTTAAACGTTTTAGACTAGGGTATGCATAACATGCTACATCTGTATTGTCTAATTTATGATATGCTAAATGACGGAAATCAAAAGATCACTCACAACATGCTGCATTCTTATTATTTTCTTCAACCATTTCTCCAATAGTTTGAAAGATGCACACCTTGACACCATCATTCCAATGTCTCATACATCTTTTTATAAAACTATTCATTCAACTTGTACTATTCCTAGTTCCATCCACATAGCATATCTTGAGTACACTATGAAACTTATAATGTTATTCCATTTTCTGCTCCTTCTCTAGGCTCCCGATTCAAATATTATTATTATCTCAACTCTATCTTCTTCTTAAGTATAGAAAGAATGAAATAGAGTTTAATGACAGAAACACAATTCTCTCACTGATTACATTTCTTTATTGTCCACTTTTCAAACATTTTTTATCTTCTTTCTTTCTTATCTCCTAGTTGCGAACTATTCCTTTTTACTAATAATTCTTTCATTGATCATTCTCCATTCCCGATAAAACTACTTCAGTAAATCTCTATATCATGTAATCATTTTCCCTTCCTGTTTTTGAATCCTCTTTCAACCTTAATATCACACACATTTCTTATTTCGTTTGACTTCCAATGATAATCCCATACTAACGATCGCTAAGAAACAATTGACAATCAACCCACCCATCTAAATCACATATCTTAGTAGAAAAAAATCATTGTTTTAGAACAAAGTTGTTCCCTAAAAACTACATAGTTTTTCTTCATAAACCCTTATCACGTCTCCAAGTCCACTTCTTATTAATATCATTCATTACCTAAATTACCCATTTTATTTTCCGTTTCTAATCATTCTCTTATTACTTTCTAATATTTCAAACCATTAACTAAAATTACTTGGCATAATAACTTAGATTCTCTTAATAGCTCATTGTTCCATCATACCTACTATGTGTCTTATTTATCTCATTCTTTTTATATATGTTAAACGTTTTAATTTTGAATTAGATTTATTTTTTCCTTCAACTGTAATTCTTAAACGCTAATACTTAAAGGCTGCAATAGAAATAGCTCTATTACTCCTTCTGGCTCATATATCATACTTCATAGATCATCTTCCGACTTTTGTTTCTTTTCAATAATTATTTTTCCGTCTTCCGCTAGTCCACCCATATATAATAAACTACTGTCACTACGAACCGGCGCTAGAACGACGAGCCAACATGACACACATTCTTCTTTCTCTTCTAGAGAGGAATGTTACCCTAGGCATTAACTAGAAATTATTGTGCTTATACTTCTTCCCGACATTCTTCTTCTTCTAACTCTAAATATTACGGGATTCTTTGTAATCGCTCCGTTCAAATCAGTCTTCATCTGTTCATGTAA
Organism: Trachelipus rathkii; assembly: GCA_015478945.1. Classification (NCBI taxonomy): domain Eukaryota; kingdom Metazoa; phylum Arthropoda; class Malacostraca; order Isopoda; family Trachelipodidae; genus Trachelipus; species Trachelipus rathkii. Next base: position 8,552 of record JABUQX010122551.1, on the reverse strand, counting down.
TTGAACAACAAACATTGAGATCTCAACATAAGCAATCTTCCACTATTTTAAATTAAATTATTTAATGCTATCAAACAATTGCTAATATGACTGTTATTACTGTTATCTCCGTCGACGTTCTTCTCTGGAGTTGCAAAGATGATGACAATTCACCTTCGGGAAGGATCGGATTTCATTTTAACGTCTGCTGTAAAATTTTTCCGAAAATATAACAAGAGATAAATGTATGTAATATTTTATTTTATATTATGAAGGCTATTAAAGTTAAAAGGTGGATTATTACACAAATGTTGTAGCTTTCCGAAATCCACATAAAATGTACTTAATCGGGTACATTTGGCAATACCTTTAGCAAGGTGTGGAAAGAGTGGAATGAATCTTCAGAACATACACTTGCGCCGTTTGAGATAGATGCAGATCAATTTATATTAAAAGTTTATTTAAAGTGATAAAATCAGCATAATAATAATAATAAATCTTTTCTACCTGTGAATTAATGCATTTAAGACCAGAATTGGATTTAAGAATAATATTGGTTTAAGAATATACTGGGAAAGACGTTGAAGAATTCCTTTTCCCTTAAAGACAGTTAAATGACGTTTTAATCTTTGTCCAAAATAAGCTTGATATATATATATATATATATATATATATATATATATATAATATATATATAAATATTATTAGTATATATATAATATATATAAGTATTACAATATAATATATATATTTATAAAATAATCTTATATATATATTTATATTATATATATATATATATATATATATATATTTAATATAATAATATTCATTTAGTTATTTATAAAGCATATCTCATAATAAATATAATGAAATGTATATATAGATATATATGCATATACATAATATATATTATATATAATATATACTATCTATATATAGTATATTTGGTGTTATAGCATTGTTATAGTTATATAGTTATTATTAGCTAATATATATATATATATAGGTATATATAGGTTGATATATAACACTATCACGATATGAATTACATAGTATATAAGAATATATGTGTGAGTGTGTGTGTTATGTAAAAAAATGAACTTAAGGTCTTTATCCAACGGTATCAAAATGATATATATTAAAGAAAATTTACTCACGATTTGCAAATATCGTTAACTAAAATAATGAAGATAGATAATATGATTACTAAATATATTAATAGTTTAGATGAACAGTATCCACCTGTTATAATAGAGACCATTATAGTAGGGTGTTATTATAAAAATAAACACTACCTAACCAGGACTTGTTTGATAAAGATGCTCAGTTAAGTAGTGTAATGGAGTGAGCAAGTATAAAGCGATGTATACTAAAAAACCTAAATACAGTATAAATAGTAACACAACAAAGACTACATATTATGATACAAATATTCAGAGTTGATGTGTATATATTAAAAAGTAGCCGCGGGGTATGAGTATATTATTATAATGAGTACCATAAATGACTGACAAAATACCAAGACCTACTAAGAGAGACCAATGTTTTGTATAAATGAGATCATATGGATATAATGGCTTATATATAATGAGCCAAAGCCATGATAGAATCATAGGATTCTTGTCTTTTTCTAAAGACTACTACTAATAAAAAGCCTGCAAGGGTAATAGTCAATCTTTGTTTTCTGTTTCAAATATATGATATAAGTATATACAAGAACAATAAAAAAATAAAGATACCTATATATATAAAGTTAACCTAAGGCCAATATGTATATTATATACGAAGAATTATTAGAGTTTCCTTTAAGTTTTCAAAGTTTTGTTGTTTAATATTTAAGAAAATAATGGAAATATATATTTATAAGGTTTTTAAAAAATTGTGAAATAGTTTAAAAATAATTGGTAATTTTAAAAATATAAATTAACCAATAATTAATTAATATGATTCTAAGTTTAAAATTAGAAGGGTCACTATTAATAGAAGAAGGTATAAGTAGTGATTATAATAACCCAATAATTAGAGATAATGAATTAATAATAATAATAATAATAATAATAATAATAATAATAATAATAATAATAATAAGAAGAAGAAGAAGAAGAAGAAGAAGAAGAAGAAGAAGAAGAAGAAGAAGAAGAAGAAGAAGAAGAAGAAGAAGAAGAAGAAAAAAATTGTGGCAAAATAAAATTGTTTTTAATTAAAAAAAAAAATCCGAAAACTCATTAGAATTGCTTCGTTTTACAAAAGATAAAAAAGAAAATTTGTTGAACGTTTCCTTTTCATTCTTACTATTTTTCATTCATTCATTTTCTAATTTAACTTCAAAATATCATAAATTTTTTTAAAGATTTTGATGACCCCTTTTGAAGCCACCTCGAACTTCCAAGGGTCCAGCTGACCCCATTGAACCAGGGTTGTATTGGGTACCTACCCGGGGAGCTGCCACCTACCAACCGGGGCTGGGTTTCTAATGATTGGAAACCCAGGTAAAATGAGGATATTTGGAAACAGCAAATTTATATGGTTAAGTGACTAAAAAAAAAAAAAAAAGAGTAAGGCTCACAATAGAAAACTGGAAATAAATATATATATATATATATATATATATATATATATTATATTGGCCTATTATATATATATACAATTTATAGCAATAATATAAAAATACTTCTTCAAACAAGGAAGAGATACTATTGGTGATTTATTGCTGACAAATATAAATTTATATAGTACTATATATTAATATAAATATCATATTTATATATATATCTATCTTATAAACATATATATATCATATATATATATATATATATTATATATAATATATATATTATATATATATATATATACTATGAATAATATATAGTAGTTTGGCCGCAGTCTGGTATCTACCACCCTTTTCGATTGAAAGGAATAGAGGTTATAAGTCTGAATTTGGCAATATAATCTATATTATGGGATAAGGACGGAATCCGCTGTAATTTTCAAGTCTGTAGGATGTATATAGAGGGTGTCACCCCCGAGGGTGGACGCCATAGCGCTTACGCCTTTGTGGCGTGATCTGCGTGGTTGAGTTTAGGCCTAACGATCGTTTGGACGACCGAGCACTTGGAGTCAAACAGACCGAAGGTCTGTTTGACGACAGACACAAGACTGAGGGCGCGTGCGCATACACATACACATTATTATTATTATTTATTACATCGAAGATTCGATTTCCGAAGGAAATCGAATCTGGAGTCGAAAAAAACGATCCTGTAAGGATCGTTTTTTACGCATTTGGATTCTGTATCCGCCATGGTTGCTTTCTTCGCATCCGGTTCAGACTCTGACTTTGACTGCCAGCAAGCCTTTCGAGAACTTATCGTATCGGGTTAAAATTTGGAGGGGTGTTAGATGATGAGGTAACCTCGTCGTAGACGAGGTTACGTCCCCTGGGTGCCACGACGGGGACCCCACCCCATTAAAAAAATTAAATTGATCGTATAAAGCTGAAATTTGGGGAGAGGATTGAGAGTGTAATTTCTAGAAAGAGTTAGTATAGGATTCTGAGGAGTTGGCTCCGCACCGGTGCTGGCTCCGGTGAAGGTGCGAGTTTATTAAATATTTGGTGTAATGATACAATGATTGGTGTCTTCTATATATTGTTATTGGGATTGTAGATCTCAACTAAGGGTGTTTGAGACTCTCTCATAAGCAAGAAGGCAGCTTCATCAGACTCCTGGTCGATGCGGGGGGGGGGCGTCCGCAGACGCGCCAGCCAGTGCAATCCGTCGCGAAACCGGCGCGTGCGCGCGCCCGCAGGCGCCGATCCGACGGCGCTGTGCAGCTACCCGCAAGGCGTGCCCGCCGTCGCGAAACCGTTCGCAGTAGGCGCGCATGTGGCGCTCACCCTCGCATACCCCATGTACGATCACGGTACGAGAATGCAAACGTTTTCTGTTTTTTTTAATTTTTTCAAAATGTATTATTTTTTATTTTATTTGTAATTATTTTTTGTTTTTACTAATTTTTTTTAAAGCTTTTCATGTTTATAACATAAAAACTTACATTTTTACATACCCTAAATCAGTAAATCAGTAAATCAAGCCACCCAACCTACCCTCCTGACCAGTTGTGATCTATTGATCTATTGATCTATTGATCTATTGATCTATTGATCTATTGATCTATTGATCAAGTCATATTTTTCTTTAGTATAAATAAGTTCTTGGATAAAAGCAGGAAAAGAAACAAGTTTTTATTTTAAAGCCTTTATAACATAAGAGTAACAAACTACATAGTCGTTAACATTTAAATTTTTAGCATCAAATATATTTACAATTTTTTTAAAAGAAACATTATTTAAAAACATATAATGAAATAAATACAGTATACACCAACATAAATTTAGACCTGATAGGTTGTTAATAGGAATTATAAGTCTTAACATATTGAAATTATTATATTTTAAAAAAGATGTTACATAATGATTACAAACATAAAATCTAAATGCAGAGAGTCAAGGAAATAAGACAACATTATTTTTATTCCTTATACACAGCTATCCAATGTCCATTGCTTGATACATCTCGGGGAGAAGTGTTGAAGATAAGACCAGAGTCGGTATCCAATTTCACAGAACAGAGTTCATTACAGGCGAATACACCTAAAAATCTTCTTTCGTTTCCGAAGGCAGTTAATATTTCTTCTTCATTCATCATTAATAATTCAAGATTATATTTCGTGTTCTATCAATCTCGATGATTTGAGGATGTTCCAGATACACAAGAACTGAGATGAGGAGGTCAAACTTGTGTCCAGAAAATTTGAACTCAACCATAAAGTTCCTTGTCTTAGGATATTGAAAGATGATAGCATTACAAGCGGAAAGATCAGCAGTGAGCATGTTGCTATAAATTACTGTTTTCAGCATAATTCTTGAGATCAACACCCGTACCGTTATCGCTCATGACTACAGTATTAGCAACAAATCGTAAAAAGGCGCCCCCCCCCGCCCCATGAGCATTGGATGTGAGTCTTCATATATTCATCTTCAGAATCACGACCGTAAGGTTGACCATTTCACTGTAAACTGACTCCTCTCAAGTCCGAAATGGCCGTAAATCCCTTAAACAGGCGGACTTCTCCATAGTTTCCAGAAAATGATCCGTAGTTCTCTACAATTCCTATTTATTAACCTCTCTGAGGTAACACTCCCATGACTTATGTTAGCGCTATATTAATTGCCTGCGACCTACCCTTGGTAATAGTTAAACCAATTTTAGTTTCCAATTCCTCCTTAACTTGGCATATTCGCCTTGTATCACGTCAAAAGAGATTTCTCTATTTCCACAATGTCTTAAATGGGCGATAACTTTCACTTTACCGTACCATTAAATAGTAAGATCCAGTTAATCTTAAAGAGGCTTGCACTGCCGTTAGTTGTTGCTAAACAGCAGCGCTTTTAACATTTAAGAGCAAAAATTCCAGTGTAGCAATCTAGTCTAACCTGATACGTGTATCACAGATGGTAGAATAAGTCTTTCCTGAGAGAATATATCACCATTTACACGTCCATAACTATTCACTAGGTGTTATTATTTACGACTTCCAGCCATGGCGTTCTGTGGTTCTTCTCCACCCATTCTTTAAATTGTAAGCATCATCCACATGAGTGCGAGATCGAACTACCTCTTCGCATTCTTGAGAATCTAATCTTATTAAAGTATCTCATATAAACTTCGATACAGGTGTAACTTGGCTTGATGCTCCTAGAGATGTTTCATTTAAAAAATAGCCTCAAGTTGATTAAACACGTATACAGCGAAATTTCTTTCTCAGTGGATACTATGTTTGAATCGCTTTCCTGCTGCAGATGCTACCCACTCTTCGTTTACTAACTTAGTCTTCCAGATATAAAAATACATTCGAGGGGTCAAGATATTGATCAGATGTACCAGGGACTATTGAACTTCGATAGGATCCCTCCGCTATTTCGCCTGACTTCGCGTGAATCGGAGTTAATACTAATAAAGTTGGGATTCACTCACACTGATCTGTGTAGGGGCTCACAGAGAAGAGATCCAATTCACTCTTACAACCGTCTGGGGCTGGAGGAATGAAGGAAAGCATGCTTGCTGGCCCTACAATCCTCAGACGTATAATGATGAGAGATCTGTTTAAAACATTTCTTTATATACAAAATAGTTACAGTTTGTCACTGTTTTTTATGTGAAATAGTTCCCATTCAGCATCATTATTAAAGGGCAAACACATCAATACACCTTTTCTTTAGTGGTCCTTTCCTATTCCTCTTTATAGGTTTTCTTTACGATGACCTACACTTGGACCCAGTCATCTTACGTCCTATTTTTCGTCTTAACCATGCATCTAAACATTTCATTCAGAGCATCGGCGTAATCGACGTTTTACCAGCTGTTCGAGGGTCGATACCGCCCCATCGATATCCGGAAGCAGTATCCTATCCTGTCCTAGCTGCCTTTTTTAGCGAGGTATTTTGCCTCCTGATGTAAACAAAGGGATAGCACGTCTGAACACGAAGCCAAAAAAATCCACCTAAAGCCATTACCCTCTCTGCATCTTGAACCCTGAAGACTCGTTCTCTTTCCCTTATTATTATTAACGGAGCTTCTCTTATATGTACTTTACACAATGCTGTTCCAGTCGTGAATGGGTATGGCGTTACCTTCAACGTCTCCTATATAAATACGAATCGAACTCCAGTTGGGTCTACTCAAGTGGTAAGTAAGTTACATTAGGATAATCCTTATAACTCCTTTTACCTTTAGGCAAATGACTACTCTACAAGAGGCTTTTAGTATTGCCCTATAGCTGGGATCTCGATATATCTGTATAAACATAGGCCACTCCCGGACTCCTCGACCAACATCTTTAGAAAGGACTGCATATAAAAAATGTCACTGCGAGTCACGTGTCATCTTTTTGTGACACTACCCTCTTCCATCGCTTGGCTATATACTCGCATAGAGACCTTTAGAGGTGGTTTATTATTTCGCGATATTTTGTATATATGTGAGTAACAACAACTACGCGAACCACACTGAACTGGGCGGAAACATAAATAAACTTATATCTTTCAGGTTCACGTCCTTATGAGATTTTAATGTGATTACACACATTATCTTCGTTAGAACAGGTTTACTTAACAAGAAACACCTAAATCTTTACATCAACTCACTTGCTTTCAAATTATCTTTGTTTAAGTCTTACTGACACACTTCGGTAAGCGACTTTCATACGAGACCACTTGTTTATCTTTTGAATAATTCTTTCGTCCGACAATACTGTACCTCTTGCCTCGCGTTTCGAGGGTTGCCGTATAGCGTTACTTTTTAATCCATCTCTTAACATGTATCAAACATTTCTAAATATCGTAAACGCCAAATTTGTAACAGGTATATTCTCTATACCGACATCGAGAATTATTTCACTTAATCCTGCTTCATACAGTTCTCTATCAAAAGTTATAGGGTTCAATAACTAACTCTGTAGTATAGTCTGATATTTTATTTTTCGGATGTAGATCCATCAGAGCCGATGAGGGCCAGCGTTCAAATAGGCAAAATGATCTTCACTCTCCATGTTCACAAATTAAACTGATCAATGTTTCTTATTTTCGCTAGCATTTATATAACCTGTTAAACTTCATTGGGTAACCTACCCATTTGAAAATACTGCTCTTATTTTTAACCTCTTCCCCTTTAGATACCTACTCAATTTTTTCTATGTTCTATACTCCATGTAACTTCTAGGATCAAATCTGCTATTTTCTGTATTTCTTGTCTTATAGAATCACCCTTTCATTCTTCTCTGTCTAAATCCTCCAGATACTATAATTTCTTAATCCGTCTTAGGGAATTCTCCTCCGATAGCCATCTACCTTCTAAAACAACCTCTCTCGACCCATCCAGCTTCATAGCCCTTTCTGAAATTTTCATCCAGTCTTCTGGCATCACTCTTCATGAGCTCTCCCTACTTTAATTACCCTGTGTTATCTTTATTCTTCATCCCCTTGGGTTCGATAGGTACCAAAGGTTCTCGTCTTTACCATCTCTATAGGGCCTATTCTTAAGTGTCTATGATGGAGATCCGATTATACAGAGTTAAGCAAGTCCTGCGCCACGCAACCCAGCTATTACTCTATAATATATTTCAATGTATTCATCTTGTGATGGAACTACCTATGCCATTCCTTTCTTTTCTTACGTTCTTGTACTCTTTCACACTATTGCGGCTTATGTTAAGCTGACAAATGTGTTCGTAATACCCTCCTCTCCATAACTCGGTTCTATTTACTTGCAAACCTGCCATTTACCTAAAAAATTTCTGTTACCCTTTATCTGTCCATACTCACTGTCTTTGCGGCATATCTGTTATCATTTACTTTTAATTTCTCTGACTGCCGCTGTAGCAAACTGTCTTTATCTTTCTTATTCTTTTAAAACCCTCTTAACCATAGTACTGAATATACACTATCTATCACACAAAAGCAACTATATCGATACCGCCCGGATTATATATATCCTATATCATGTAAAGACTTTATA
>JABUQX010122550.1:0-17500 GCA_015478945.1 Trachelipus rathkii | reverse complement strand
TTATATAATTAAAAAAGATATCTTAAAATTAAATTTTCCATATATTAAAATATAATATTATATAATATTATATATTATATATATATATATTATATATATTATATATATATATATTATATTATATATATATTATATATATATATATATATATATAATATATTAATATTTGTGGAGTGTGGACGTGCTTGAAAGTTGCTCCCGGTCGAAAGTTTTTTATCTTTATTTTATTATGGGCGTTATTGTTATTATTATTATATTCTGTGATTAGTGTGAAAGTGTGTGTGTGTGTGTTTTTTTTTTTAAATCTCATTGTGTTTTAATTGAAAGTTTTTTTAAATTGTATCAAATTGAAACTAATTATTTATTCGTTTCGGCGATATTTAAAGTTTGGAGTTTTAAAAAGACAAGTTATAGTTTTATTTTTGTAGGTTTAATAAATTTTAGGAAGTGTAGCAAAGTTGTTTAGGTTTAGTGTATAGTAGTATATGTTTTATTTAAAGTAATATTATAGACTTAAATTTTTTAAGTTAGGATTTAGTTTTTCATTTTTTTTTCTTCTTTTGTTGTAGTTTTAAATTAAATTTTAGTAGTGTAGCCAAAGTTGTTAGTGGTTTAAGTTTGTTTTTTAGTGATATAGTAGTATATTCTTTATTTAGTTAATTTTAGTGCTCGAATTTTTTAAGTTGGGATTTAGTTTATCAATTTTATCCCGATTTCTTCTTTTGTTGGTAGTCTATTGTTCTTAATTTGTGTGTTGTGGAGTGTGTGATTGTGTGTGTGTGATTGTGTGTGGTGGGTGTGTGTGTGTGTGTGGTTGTGAAAGATGGCACATTTGCATAGGCGTGGACTTTCTATTAACTTTACCAACATCTGCGGCTTAAAATCTAACTTCGTCTCTGTTGAATAATCATCTATCTAACTCAACCCTAAACCTTTTGCTCCTGTCTTGAGACTTCAGATGGCTAGAAATTCACCCTCTAAAACTCGTTAATGTATCTAACTATAACTTATTTCATCATTTCCGTCTGAAGGGTGGAGTTGTGCCTATGTAAAATTTAATACTCCTGTAACACGTCCCGTGAATCTCGAAATCTCCTAACTTCGATGCTTTGTGGCTCAAATCTTTCTTCCTTCTACTACAAATATCTTGTGCTTCTGCTACTCTCTAACAGAACCAGATTTTTCACTCTTTCTTTGAATATCTTACCACCTCTCACGAGATGTATATCTTCTCATCCAAATACTGAGGTTCCCTATTTAGGGGAATTTCAATGTACACACACTGATTGGTTGGTTCCTCATACTGATTTAGGTGGGAGGAGGCCGAATCATTCAGCATTCTAAACGATCTGGAGCAACTAATTCAAAAACCTACACACATTCCCGAATCGTCCTAACATTCTTGAAACACACTTGACCTTATGTTTTTCACTAACTAGTCCCTCTCTCTATAAATACACTACCTTCGCTTCCTATTGGTAAATCTGACCACAACCTTTATATCTCTTAATTTTAATACTTCTCTCCAACAGCTCCATCTGCCCTATGCGTTTTTCTGGCACTTTGATCGGGGTTGATTGGGGGCCCTTGGTTCGCTTCTACGCTAACTATATTGGAATGACTGCTTTGACCCTGATGACGCTTCGGCCTCTGCCACTAAGGTGGGAGCTGTAAACGGTTGACGGTATGAGCAGGTTCATTCCTTCTTCGACTAAATCTTTCTCTCCTCATAATCCATGGTTCGATCCTGCTTGTTCTTTGGCCATTCAGGCCAGAGACAGCGCTTATCGGGGGGTGGAAAAAATTCCTCGTTCTCCTTTCACTCTCGCTAAATTTTCATTTCAGCTAGAAATCGTTGCAGGGATACCTTCGACGAGCAAAGCGGGCTTCATTCATCAAAGGAAACTGCGCTAACCTCCTTGGTTCTCCTACTGATAAATCTTTCTGCCCTCTTGCCAAAAACATCTCTAAACTTCTGTAAATCTACCTTTCCTCCTCTAATTCGATCTGATGGCTCTGGTGCTAACTCTCCAACTGAAAAAAGTCCAACTCTTCGGCCTCCTATTTTCCTCTAACTCAACCCTGGACGATTCTGGCATCCTCCTCCTCCACCTTCTCCTCGCAGGTTGTCTATGTCTTTGCCCGTGATTACATTTGATCGGATGCATGGCTCTGACATCTATGAACGTTAGAAAGGCGGGGCCCGGATGGCATTCCTCCCCGAGTTTTGAGGGAGTGTGCTTCCCAGCTGGCCCTCCCCTCGGTCAAACTATATTCTCTATGTCTCAATTACTTACCACTTTCCCTCAGTGTTGGAAGGCACGCACATGCCAACCTATTCCGAAAAAAGGAAAAGCCGCTCTGAGTCCTTCTAACTTCGCCCTATAGCTCTCAACCTGTTTATTCTTATTTTTTTTTTTTTTCTTAAGATCTTTGAAACCCTTCTACAACTCTCACTTCTTAGACCATTCTGGAATCTCATTCTCTTACTTTGCGATTCGCCAGGTACGCTTTCGGCGTTCGAGGTCTTCTGGTGATATACTTCCTATTTAACCGATTATGGTTTTCCGCCCTTAGAACTACGGGGAGATTGCGTGGTTTGGCGCTTGACATTCCAAAGCATTTGACCGGCTATGGCACGCGTCACTGCTCTCCAGTCTCCCCCTCCTTTGGTTTCCTCCTTCTCTTTGCTTACTTAATGTCTAGTTTTTCTTTCAATTCGCTCAATATCGGCTGTTGTTGATGGGGCGACTCTTCTCCTTTCTGTCAATAGTGGTGTTCCTCAGGGTCTGTCTTGTCTCCTACTTTATTCCTACTTTCATTATGATCCTCTCACCCTGTCATCTTAACTCTATTCACTTCATATGCCGATGACTCGACCCTTCATTCTTCAACTCATTTCAATTCTGCTCCCCTCCTTTACTTCTAGAATTGCCTCTCGTCTTAATCTTTTCCGATTCTATTCTCGCTACTAGATAGAATTTCCGGGTGGAGTCGTCTCAACTTGTGAAATTTCAATTCTTTAAAAACTCAACTTCTTCAAATCTCCCTATCTAAGACCCTTCTACTTTCCTATCTCTTTCGACGGTTCTCTCGTTCTTCCTGTTGACAATATAAACACCTTGGCCTTAAATAAACAAAAAAATGTCTTGGAAACTTCACATCACAACGGTTGCTGAGGCGGCCTCAAAGAAACTGGAGTTCTGTTTAGACGCGAGACTTTTTTTCCTCTCAATTACTTCAGTTATACAAGGGCCTCATTCGCCCTTTGTATGGATTACTGCTCTCATATCTGGGGGGGCTCAGGTTTTATCATCCGGCTCTGGATAGGGTCGAGTCAAAGGCAAAACGACTTATAAACTGTCCTTTTCTTTCTAGTTCACTTGACCCCCTCTATCTTTTCGCGGCGCATGTTGGTGCTTATATTCTTTTCCTATAAGGTTTAACCGTAGCGGCAAGTGCTCGAGGGAGCGTTTCCACTCGCGTGCCACCTCCTTTAAAGACGCCCTCGTAGCACGAGGGGTGCTGTATCGGCACATGAGTTTTGTGTTGCATATTAGCAACTCAGACTAGTTCGCCCTGGGTGCCTCCTTCTCTTCCTGCCACCTCTGTTTCTGTGGAATTCGCTTCCATCTTCTGTGTTTTCTACATCAATTTAAATCCTCCCTCACTTTAGCCCGCGTCTGGGCCAACTTGCGTGATTTGCGTTAGTTGATAGTTTTGTTGATTTTAAACACCCCCTCCTTCAATAGGGCTTTGCCCGTGAGCGGTGGTGATGTTCTGTAAAAAAAAAAAAAAATATATTATATATATATCTATATATATATATATATATAATATATATTAATATATATATATATATTATATATTATATATACTTATATATAATATATTATTATTAATTATAGCCTCCTGTGGCAAACCATTCCAAAACTTAACAAACTCTATACTGAAAGAATGCTTATATTATATTCAAGATGGCATGGCTCTCTTCTTAAATTTTCTTGTTATATGCCCTGTGGTTCTCGCACGTCCGTGCTCTACTTAATGAAGAATTTATTGCGTCTCCGTTTATTATCCAATAGATGTAAAAATTTTGTAGACGTGTATCATGTCCCCTCTGCAGAAATTCGCCCTTTCTTTACTTGAAAACATTTCCTAACACCTTTCAGCCATCTCATAGCTCTTACCCCTAAAAACCCAGAAAATCATCCTTGCTGCTCTACGTTGCACTCTCTCTCAGCCATCCTAAGTTTTCTTTAAATAAGGGGCCCAAATTTGTGCAGAATACTCTATTATTGCATAAATTAGCGATTATACATTTTACTTATTACTTTTTTGCTCTTGTAAACAACATTGCGATTAATAATGCCCAGCATCTTATTAGCTTAATCCTTGCTTCAACACTGATTAGCTACTTTCAAATTACTGCTTATAGATCACACCTATATCTTTTTTTCTTGGTCCACAGACTCAAGCCAATCCCCATTCATTATCGACAGTTAAAATTTTTATTTGAGAAACCTAGTGAAGAACCATTACAATTTTTCTATAAAAATTTCATTTGCCAAACTATCTGCCCCCCAAGAAGTTTATCAAGATCCTTTTGAATCTTTATACATCCTTCACTATTCCTAATTGAGGTGGCCACTTTGGTATCATTTGCAAACTTAGAAACCTTGCATTAAAGTCCCTGGTCTAAATCATTTATATATATGAGGAACAATAGTGGCCCCAGCACTGAACCCTGTGGGACACCACTCTTCACTATTTCCCATGGATGACTTATTGCCATTTAGTTGTACCCACTGTTTTCTATTCCACAATTACTCTTAATCCAACATGTACCCACCCCAACCTATTACCACACTGAAGTAACTTCTCTCATCAGCCTTATGTGGGAACCTTATCAAAAGTTTTATATATATATATATATATATATATATATATATATATATATATTATATATATATTTAGTATATAATATATTTATATATAAAATTTCTAAATATAATTATATATATATATATATATATATATAATATATATATATATATATATATATATATATATATATATATAAGGTGAAAATTACGATAGGGAATCCTTGTGAGACAATAGCATGCAGTGTCTTAGAGTGTATGCAACTCTGTAAGAGGCTATTGCCAGTCTCATGCATATCACTTTGAATCAATGGTGGTCTGCTTCATACTTACATAATGTACATTATTTGAAATTCAAATGTTTGGCGCCTCTTTCCTTCCCAAAGGAAAGTAGTGCCAAACAAGCGAGGCTGTGATTGGTGCTTGGGTCCAGAAAGGACGCCATCAAATCACACTCGAGAGTCTTGTAGAGAGCCTCATAGCATGAGGATGCCCTACGAAAGTTGTGAGATTTAACTAAACGCCGGAAGGCCAATTTAGGATAGGGAATTAGTGCAATATCTTATTAGTTAGTCTGTGTATTTTATTATAGTGCTAACGCTGATATATGCCCATCAATTACCTCATTTACTTAATTGATCAAATCCATATTTGTCCTTGTCATCTCACTATCATAATAAAGCACTACGAGGAAAGTACCTATTAATTAACCCCCCCGATTGATGAATGCAAGTTCATTAATCCTATGATTGTCGAAGTGATTTCGGCCTAGACATCATTTGGTAACCCCAGGAGCGACAGGGGGCTAAACCCCCTAATTGGAGTCAGATACATTAAAAATTGAAAAAAAAAAAAAAAATCCGGTACTTTCTCGTTAGTTCCTTCAAATAGTGAGATGTGGATAAAGTAAATAAATTATTTGAGTCAAAATTAATAACGTGAAGAACAAGCTTCTTATTAATCTCCTTTAAAATAAGAAAAGAAAGTCGTTATTATAGCAAATCCGCATAGTAACCGAAAAACCGTTGCTATTTCGGAGAGTTGAGAGTTTCAAAACAAGCTCTTGAATATTAGGCTTAAACCAAGCAACGCCTAGATAAGTGACTCAAAACGCAGTCAGTAACAATAAGACCATAGAAAATGGTATCGACGAAGAAGCTGACTCTTAGGACTCAAGCAAAACCCACTTTTAAAAGAGGGAAGAAAAGATCTCCATTCCCCCAACGATTCTCCCCCTCTCATGATGAGGGAGGCCCATCTGTTTCTCTCTCAGGATCCGAGTTGGAAACAACGCCACCCTCTTCGCGCCAAAAGGAAAGAACGCGGCGTCCTTATGCCGATTCACAATTAAAAACTAACGTCAAACTAACATCAAGTCAGTTACCAAACCTTTGACCCCAGATGTTTTATAAATTGGCAAGTGCTACAACAGCAATCTCAAATTAATCACATAGATTATACCACGAACGTGTTCGGTTTGTTTGCTCCAATTTTACCACAAATTTGGTCTCCAAAATTCCACATTCCTCTCAAATAAACGCTTTATCGTATCTGCTATTACAAACATTAGAAAAGTTTACCTTCCCGCCTGAGGAACAGAATTCCGGGATGTCTTTTAAACAGGGGCATTGAGGAAAACCCGATGAATTGGCCCAATGAATATCTCCATCGTGTGTAAAAGGGGTACTTGAGGGAACAAGAAAAACTTCGATGTGTTGTAGAAACACAACCCTAAATTCGCGATAGACCTCTTCTTGGAGCAAATGCCACAAAACATCCAATGTCAGTGTATTCGTTAGCTGAAGAAAATGCTTGTAAGAATGGTCAAAAGTCGCCAGACGATCTTTTTATAAGAATATTTGTTTCGAAAGGAAGAATTATCAAAACCAAAACGAAGAACAGATTTGGGCTCTGTAATTCTGTACGTAATAGAACGACACGAGGAAAACAGACTCCGCCTTTACCCACTTCTCAGCGCGCGCAACCAAGAGCGCAAACCTGAAACTGAGAGCAGCGGTGAAGGTCAAATCGCCCGCCAGCTGGCCGACCTCACCAAAACTGTGAACGAACTCGCGCACGCATTTCAGCTGTTCGTTAAAAGCCAACCAGACACAGCTGAGAGAGGTAATCGGACACGCGATAAAAGTAGGTCACGCTACTCAGGATCCGATGCAAATGGGTACAGCAAAGCATTTAATAACGCTGTAAATCAGTTATGCTTCTATCATTCTCGCTATCTCTTCAAAGCCTATAAATGTGAGAGTAGTGAGTGTCCTATGTATCCATTAATATATAGTAATAACGAGAGAAATGCTACCAATAATGTCCCATCATCGTCGGGAAACTGCTAAAGAGGCTGCAAACCATTACCATCTAACAGCAGCCGTGAAAACCATAATCAAAATAGAAAAGTGAGATTTAACAATACCATTCAAGTGATAAGTGACCCTATTACAAACAGTGCTGTGATTAATGAAATAAACTTACTAAATAAAAGTGCTGAAGTGAATTAAATAAAAATTATATTCAATCATAATAACTCTATTAACATTAAATATATAGTGCAAAAATACTACTACTACTACTACTACTACTACTACTACTACTACTAATAATAATAATAATAATAATAATAATAATAATAATAATAATAATGACAATGAAAATAATATTATTATTAAAAACAACATGAACAATAATGATCCTGAAATTGATCAAAATATAGATACAACTACCAGCACTAACCAAATGGAAAATATAAATCCCATTAAAAATAACAATAAAAATGAAAAAAATGAACAAATAAATAAAAACTTTATCAATGAATCCTATTCAATTCACTCAAATGTACAAGGAAAGCATGCTCCTTCTAGTTTAAAGAACTCTAAAAATTTAAATATGAAAAGTAGTAGTAGTCCACAAAATAAAAATATATCAACAAATAATAATATTATATTAAATAAAACTGATTTCAACAAAGGTCTCAAAACAAATGTCTCAAACGATGTTGGTAATGTACTAAATAAAAATTTTGTTACTACTGTCAGTCCCTTGCATGTGGGATATGTCTTTTTTGAATCAAATTTATTAAATGGGGGGGAGGGGTGTTATAGATAATACGAGGGAGAATGGAAGCAATGTAGCAAATATCCTGTCACACCCAACTGATTTTAGTGCTGATGACGAGCGCTGCTTAAGCAGTAAGATAGTTACAGCCGCTGTTGAGGGAGACAAAAGGGTTTGCAAGATTGACAATTTGACCTTGTATATAGTCTATGACACACTTAATAAGATCGATTATTTGGTAGATTGTGGATCTGTGAGCAATATCTTATCGAGCAATGCTAATGACCATCAAAAAGCGCCTATAGGATACCTGCTCGCAGCCAACAACTCAAAAATTGCTATCTATGATATTAAAAATATTGAAATCGATCTGGGATTGGGACGTACTTATCGGGATACCTTCTATATAGCTAATGTAAGTACCAATATTTTAGGATTAACCTTTTTAAAGAATTTTGAGATGGGCATTAATTTTAAAGAAGATTTATTGTTAGATCAAGTCACAAATAATACCTTAAAATTGAGTAGAAATGTGAATTTAATATTAATGATGCTCCTACTTCTTCCTCTTCAAATCCCTCTCTCTCTCCTCCTCCTGTGCATGTACCTCATAGTTCTTTAAATTTTAATGAGTTATTATCGAAATATTCAGAAGTATTTGTAAACCCTTATCTTCCCGAAAACCACCACATAAAATTAAAACAAGAAAAACGGTGGAATGAAATCTTTGAAAAATATAAAAATAAAAATAGAGAATGAGCACAGCACTGATAGCTGAGGACGGCCAAATAACTACTGACGAAGAAACCGCATTTATTCCAGAAAGAGTATTAATAGAACTCGCCAACGCTTATCCTTACAAAATAGACATAAAAGGACCTCCCATCTCCCTTAGGCCGAGGAGGGTCCCCCATAAACTCTATGCTCAAACAAAAGCAGAACTTGACAACCTAGTAGCCACAGGAGTCCTACGCCGCAGCAATTCTCCCTGGTCCTTTCCCATGAGTGTTCTCCAGAAAAGCGAAAATCGAGTCAGAATAATCTCCGACTTTAGAGAGTTGAACAAAAGAGCTGAGATAGGAATCTATGGACTTCCGCATCTTCAGGATGCCATCTCAAACCTGCAGGGGAGCCGTCTTTTCAGCAAACTTGATGTAACCCAGGCCTTCTACTCAGTGCCATTGGACCCCGACTCACAAAAGTACTTTACCATCACTTCAAATGTCGGATCTTTCACCTACAGGAGCCTTCCGATGGGTTATGTTTCTTCTCCCTTTATCTTTCAAGCTTACATTGATACAGTCATACAAGGCCTACCGAATACTCAGGCCTATATGGATGACATTTTGATTCACACAGAGACCGAGGATGAGCATAAAATCCTCCTGGAGAAGGTGCTGAAGAGGTTAAAATACCTACATATCAGTTTAAATCCCGCAAAATGCCAAGTGGCCAAAAAAGAGATTGATTACTTGGGATATACTGTAAATGAAAACGGTATCAGACCTAATCACGAGAAAATTGGGGATATCTTAGACACCCCAAAGCCCAGGACCATCAAAGAATTAAGATCTTTCCTGGGCCGAGTAAGCTTTTACCGAAGCAGCGTCCCGTTATTCTCTGAAATAACCGCGCCCCTAAATCTGTTTTTAAAAGGTAAACCTTACTCAAACCGCCGCGTCTGCTGGAATTCAATAGCAGATAAAGCCTTCGAAAATATTAAAAATGCAGTTGAAAATGCTTCTGTACTTGCCTATCCGGGCACCTCTTCCACTTACAAAATTATCATCCATACCACAAATGTATCTGCAGCTGCTGTTATTATCCACTACTGCCGGAGACGACCATCCGATTGCATTTTATAGTTCAATTCTCTCTCCTACAGAGAAAAATTATGACGAAGCAAATCGACTGTTAGTCTGCCTAACGAAAATTTTCAAGAAGTATGGATATCTCCTCACAAATAAAAATATTAATATAGAAACCAACTGCAGAGAGCTCATAAACAAATATAAAAGAACAAATGAGGACAAAAATTTTAATATTCGTGAAATCAGAAGTCTAAATTTATTAACTAGTTACAAAGTTTCTTTCAAATTAATAACAAAAAAGAAAAATCCACTAGAAGAATATTTGTTAATAAATAATATCAATAATGTTGATCAAAATGACGAAGAAACTGAAACTACTGACGAAGTAAAAACAGCAGAAATCACACCCTCTCCTACGAATGCTGTGATTGGTCCTCGCCTCAGCAAACTGGCCAATAAGAGCGAAGATCCCACACTCAACGTGGAGTCCTGTCCAAATTTTACAACCGCTTATAAATATGAAGAACTTTCTCCAACACTCAAAGCTCATTATCATAGGGTAATAAAACAAAACCACACCCGTGCTGCGGTCGGCATTCCAATAAAGGATAAAAAGGTAGACCCTTTAAATAACCAACTTGTAAACAAAAGAAATTCCAAGAATACTTCTCATGAGAAAAAAGGAAATTTAAGCCCAAAAGGGTTGAGAATGAAAGAGAGAATAGAAATGGAAGAAAAAGAATTACTCAAAATAAGTGAAAAATCACCACCTAAGAAGTTAGATGAAATAAATGATATTCTTACGGAAAATACTCGAATAAACTTAATTCAACGCTATAATGAAGCTCATATTGAATTAATAAAGCGCTTCATGAAAGAAGTTAATTACGCTGAAATTAGTAAAGACCAGTTAGAAGATGAATACATAAATTCATTACTTAAAAATAAAGAAAAAAGTTCGTTAGTCATAAAGAAACAACCAACCCTTCTGGTTTAAGAAAAATGAAATCTCCCTTTACGTGGATACCTCTTAAATTATGCCAGAAATCATTTTCCCAGACTCACATAATAGATGATATTATTTCCGGATGACTCACCTCCAAGCGGACACCATGGGGATCCTCCCGCTGTTCACCGCCTATAAAACCGACTTTGTCCTTTTCGCCAAACTGCATACAGGAGGATGAACGGCACTTTCAGAGTTGTCCGCCAAATGTCAATAGGGCAAACCGTCAGGGACGCAGCATAACCCTATTTACGGAAAGTACAAAGAAGTTTCCTACAAGTTTCAAGATTTAAACTGTGGATATATTGAAATTACCTGTCTGTAGAGGATACAAGTACTTATTAACCCCTCATTCGATCAGGTACTCCACCTTACGCTGTGGGCCTTCTCTCCCTTAAAAGGATATCAACCAAGAGGACCACGTGTTCAAACACATTCAATTAATCAGCTTATTCCGACTTTGTGTGGAGTTCCCCAGCAACCTCATCACCAGACAAAGGTCGGAAATTTTACACTCACATTCTATTTGAAGTGTTTGTAAAACCTCTTAGGCAATATGCATACACACTACCGCTAGTTTACGACCATTTCATAACAGCACAGCGACGACCAGTACTCATAAGATGATCTCTAACAGTTCACAGAACCATGCTGCTGGAACCAGGCATGGAGCGTCAAGTGTGGTTAGACGTCTTTACCATCTCGTCCTTCGTTCGCGCTTCCGCCCGCTTATCCTCGAATCGGCGGCCTCTGCCCCAGTCAACACTTGATGTTATGGGCACACGATATCAACATTCCTGACGGCTTGCTAGACCCCTCTGTCCCAGACGGACCAAAATCCTATGATACAATTATATTGAAAAACTGGCGGGGCTCATGGCCAAACCGCTCTCCCAGAACACTAATTTCACGTAACAGAAATAGTGTTTCCGCTTCCCCGACAATTTAAAAGATGCAAATATTTCACTCGGTAAAGAGCTCAACGTATAACCTTGGACAACTCTTCACCAAGATTCCACGGACCCTTATAAAGTCCGTCACAGATAACCAAACCAGTAATGCTCATCATTATCAAAGGGCAGACAAGTGTGGTAGTTGAAATCATAAGGAATGTTCAAAATTTCTACAAAACCTCGTTCCTGACCACCAGGACCGCAAGAAAAACGCGAAATAAAAGCAAGCGAGAGAAAAGAGAGAGGAATCGAGGTAACTATCTCTTGAGAAATAAGAGATAAAGACGTTGTATGGTAATTAATCGAGACAACCAAAATTGTGTTAAAAATGGTATTAAATATTCATATTGTAAGTTCTTTCTCCTTCCACGAGTAGTATTTCACCTGTTCTTCCCCTTTTGCCTCACTTTTATATTCATGTATTCCAAATCGAAGGAGGGTGAAAAGCTTCTCTGTGAAAGTCGGAACTAGGGCCTTCACCCATATTTCCGAAAACAGAGATGCTTTTGCTGCATCGAGGACCACCAGTTCTTAAGGTAAAATTACACGAACGGAACTCCTTGTGAGACAATAGCATCAGCAGTGTTCTTAGAGTGTATGCAACTCTGTAAGAGGCTATTGCAAGTCTCATGCATATCACTTTGCATTAATGGTGGTCTGCTTCATACTTACATAATGTACATTATTTGAAATTCAAATGTTGCGCCTCTTTCCTTCCCAAAGGAAAGTAGTGCCAAACAAAGGCTGTGATTGGTGCCTGGGTCCAGAAAGGACGCCACCAAATCACACTCGAGAGTCTTGTAGAGAACCTCATAGCATGAGGCTGCCCTACGAAAGTTGTGAGATTTAACTGAACGCCGGAAGGCCAATTTAGGATAGGGAATTAGTGCAATATCTTATTAGTTAGTCTGTGTATTTGATTTATTATAGTGCTAACGCTGATATATGCCCATCAATTACTTATCCAATTGTTTAATGAAAATCATATTTGTCCTTGTCATCTCACTATCATAATAAAGCAACTACGAGGAAAGTACCTATCAATTAACCCCCCCGATTGATGAATGCAAGTTCATTAATCCTATGATTGTCGAAGTGATTTCGGCCTATATAATATATATATATATATATATATATATATATAGTATATATATATATATATATATATATATATAATATAATATATATTATAATATATAATGTATATATATACTACTTATCTATATACTATACTATAGAGAGAGAGAGAGAAGAGAGAGAGAGAGGGAGAGGTGGCCCGAAATTATTTTAAGTTTTTTTTTAAAATTAGAATTGAAAACGAAGAATAAATAAAAAAAACAGGCAAAAAAATCAACATCTTCAACTCAATAATAATTACAGTAATAATTAATAATAATAATAACTAATAATATAAAATAATAATATAATATAATCTAATAATAATAATAATCATAATAATTAACTAGATAATAATATCATACATAACAATAACAATAAATAAGATAACCATCAATCAACAATAATAATAATAATAATAATCATGCATGTAAAAAACTATTTTGATTATCTGAATAATGAAATTTCATCTAAGGTCTCTCGATTAAAAGCCCGATCCCAGTTTAAGTTTATTGAAGAGCGAAGTACAGTAGAAGAGGAGAGGAAAAGAGAAGAAATTTTATTTAACATATATATACAAATAAATAGTTATAGTTTTAAATCATGAGGCGGCTAACGTTGTCGTAATAGATAGTGATTGTTGCTATGAATTAATCCATTCCCCAGGAATACAACGCCTGGCAACCAAATACAGGACTATGTTTAACTTAATGCTATTTATGACTTCACGTCTGGGCACATTCAATGAATTATGATTAAACTTAAATGAAAGAATGTGAGCGATCCAATAGCTTACCTGCACCAATCTGTATTGCATCAATTCTAGAAAAGTTGTTGCTTTCTATGGGGGAAAGTTCGCTAGTTGGTCTCTCTTCCTTCGGAGTTGCTTTTGTAAAGACGTCCTTCGTCACATGCATTTATGTTTGCATGAAACGAGGTTGCATAAAAGACAGGGAAATTTTCTTAACCGCTTGTCTTCGGTTCTTGTTTCTTTTTAAATCCGCTTTCTTTAACCTTTTCTTCAGTTTCTTCTTGAAAGCGGCCCAACACTCACATGTAAAGGACTATAACATTATTATTAAAAAAAATGGAACAATCCTTTTCAGAACAATTGTTCTGTTGTGCACAACAATATTATAGCAACAAGTCTTTAACAACAATAGTAGTAAAAAGCTTTATCTGACAATAATCGCCTTTCGAAGTAAACATTTTTTTAGGTGGTTGACTTTTTTCAGGGCTCGATTACTTTCGTCTCTAAAATAATGATGAATTTAATGACATGAATGAAGAGAATGAAATTTTATATACTTAGAATGATAAGCTGTATCTTAACATTCTAATTTTAACACCATTCCGGGCGCGGGGGCTGCGACATTGCTTGTATGAAAAAGGAAGGTCGCAGCCGCCCAGAAACACCCAAGAGATCTGTCAATAAATTAATATAATCAAACAAACTTAAAAATAATCTTTGGTCTTTTCTACGAGCGGTCATAGCCGCTTGTCCTTTGAGGACAACTTCCTCACACCCTCATTCTTTACTCAGACTGTACTTATTTAATTCTATGGACTTCATCTAGTCTTTGTCACCATTTAATGTTGTTTACAGACACTTCTGCTTGACTACAACTATCATTGACTTGGGTAATGAGCTATATTGCCATCACCCTTTTTTAACATCACGGTGCGTACACAGTTGTCTGCACCAGGTATTAGCTTCTATAACTGCTACCAACTCGCAAGTATGGGCGAGTCTTTCGCTGGCGCTTCCTTTATCAATACCAATCACCCACCTTAAATGCGGGTTAACCCATTCTTTTGATATAAATCATAACCATACTCACGTAAACTTAAAGAATTGTTCTCTACCAAATTGGTGCGAAAAAGGTTCAAATTGTTAGCAGAAAATAGCAACTGATCATTTAGCTGTTTATATCGAAAGCCGGTTCTCCTTTTCCACAACAGCTCATCCGGCATCCTCAATTGTTTCACTTTTCAGTGAAGCACTTCCATGTAGTTTCAAAAATGAGTTTGGAGTCAGAGGTACTAGATCCAGAGAGGACTCCACATAGGTCAGAGGCCTGTTGTTTATTGAATTTTGAATGCTGGAAAGTAAAGAAATCATATCAAAATATTTTAATTTAGAACGACCTACTGTTTTGTAGATGCAACTCTTCAGGATACGAAGCATTCTCTCCCATGCAGAACCCATCCACGGTGCGTACAGGGCAGTCTTACATGTTAACTGTTGTCTGTTCTCATATGCTCCTGAAATCATCTGAAATTACAGATTTCTATAGCCATTACCACCATCGAGTAGGCAAAAGTTCTGGCAGTTGTGTCAGAATACAGAATCTACAATCCATAACATGTTTGTGAACGCAGTGAAAGATGATAAAAAAGATAGTGGACTTATCAGGTATAGGTTCTAAATGAACCTGCATGCTGTAATTCAAACAAGTATAATTAATTATATTACATTTTCCTGTTCTCACAGAGTCGTTCTTTTCATCCAAACAATGAGAGCCAGAAATCAACTCCAGTATGATTAAATGGTCTGAAAAAATCCATTTGAGCTTGTGTGTATATTTAGACGTGGTGATAATGAAAGTGAAAGAATATATTTTCTGCAAATAGGACACGACTCAATGATGCTTTTTGACTTTTGACGTGCTTTAGTGATCCAAAACCCTTTCAAACGTACCATATTTAATGTAGTTTGAAGTCCCAAATGTTTGCATGCAAGATGACAATCAGAAACAATGAGCTTTGTGAGATGGTGTTTTTTACTAAGCAAAATAGGATTAATAATATTATAATCATAGTAATTAGTTTTAGCTATTCTACCTCTGGTTCTTAAAAAACCATTGTCATCCAAAAATAAATTTAATCTTTTAACCAATTCTGGGACTTTGTCAGAAGGTGATTTTAAGAATGCTATTTCTTTTTCAAAATCGATATTTTGCATTATTCTTAACCAATTTCATCTTACTTTTTAAGATGGAAAATTCTTATTCTGCTTTTTAGTTTGAAAATGAAATTTGGAACACGTATGTCTGTTTTACTTCCTACTGTACTTTATGCCAAAACTTGAAACATTTATTAATATCCAAAATATGTTCTACAGAATCATTTTTTAATACGATATTGGTTACGATATGTGTATCGATTAGCATTTTACTTTCTTCCGATAAACATTTTAATTCATGCTTGGGCCATTGGTTTTTATCTAATGAAAGCCAAGATGGTCCCTTTTCCCATATTTGAAATTTATTGGAAAATTCCCTAAAGGAAATTCCCCTAGTTACCAAATCTGCCGGATTTTGTGAGGTCTCTACATAGAGGAAATTAATCGTTGACTAAATTCCTATATTATTTCCGATTTTTTATTTTTAATATCGCTCAACCTATTTCTTATAAAAATTTGTTTAGTTTTAATTTTAGGAGATAGAAGCCAAGCTAATATTATTTGAGCATCGACAAATATGTTTATTTCTTTAAAGTTATAATTGAAAGCAGAAAGTATTTGAGGAAGACATTTAAATGCCAAATATACTGCTAATAACTCAAGAGTAGGCAAAGTTCTATTTTTTAAAGGAGCAACTTTTGCTTTCGATAATAATATATATGATTTACATTCAGAGGCAATATACATTACAAAGCCATAAGCAGATGCTGAAGCATCACAAAATATATTTAAAGTAGCTTGTTATCATAATCGAAAACAAATCGATTAAATGAAAGATTTTTAAGCAAGATCAAATCGTTACTCAATTTTCGATATTGTGCAGAAATATCGGAACTTACTTTCTCATCCCATTGAGTCTGAACCTGCCAAGTTTGTCTCATCAGAAGCCTACCCTTTATAGTTACAGGCAAAAATAATGACAAGGGATCAAAACCATTGGATTATTTGACAATAACTTCACGTTTGTTTCGATACATACCTGCAATGTGAAATCATCAAGAGCATTCTGTATCCACTTCCATATTTATAATCATCCCAAAATTCTTTCCACTTTTTACAGCCATGCATCTCAGCGCACGGTCGTTTTCTACAGTAGGTCTCTGAGCCTTTTATGTTTGTATTCAGGACCGTAAATAGAACTTCCACCCTTTCCATCCTTTACAACCGATTCTCTCGTAAGGGTTTCAAGAACTGGTTTTCATCTTGAAAACATGACATAATATTATGAGGTGTAACATACATAATGAGAAATAAGTTATATATAATAAAACTATGAGAAAAAGAGGGATCTTTAGATTTATTTTTTATTTCATCTGGTCAGTTCAATATTCTTTCACTGCTCAGTGATGTGATAATAGACTTGTGGACTCATATCCAACCAACGTGAAATTCAAGATTGTATGAATAGGAGAGAAAGCTTACATATACCAAACTAATAATTGGCATATCGATATGTTGAATTTATAATTATTAGATTTTTATATCATTATATATTATACCATAGGTGATATATATATATATCTAATTGTCACACTATATATCTCTATATTAGAATTCTTACTTTTTCTTCTCTATATATATACAATTTTATATCTGATCTGATAAGAATGCCGATTTTACATACTTCTGTAACTAGAAACATATTTGTTTATCATCTAAATATAATACATTAATATTTTAAATGTAAAGAATTCATAAGA
>JABUQX010122549.1:7500-20388 GCA_015478945.1 Trachelipus rathkii | reverse complement strand
AGGAAATGGGTTCCATGGTGATTTGAGTGGCTCCGCATCTTTAGTTATTGGAAAGTTCGACAGACCACTAAGTCGACGTACAGCGGGACCACATTTATATTTTGTAAAAATTTTGTGGACCTCAAAGTTCATGGAGTGTGCTTTCTTTAATAAAAAAAGGTTGACTTTAATATAAATGTTTCTCCGTGTTAATTAAAAGATATTAAAGAAATTGCAATGTGGAAAGTTTTTTGTTTAAAATGTTTAATCGAAAGGGGAAGAACATTGGAAAAGGGGTCCAATGCAGGGCACAGTTTCTTAAAATTAACACAGGAAAGGTTTAGGAAACTTATCATATGCATAAGTTTTAGGGGCGAAATAAGTGTTATCGAAAGAAACGAGTAAACAAGTTTTATCAAAATTGCAGAAGGGATACAAAAGCATAAAAAAAGGCTAGAAAAATTTACCGAGAAAAAGGTGATTTCTTTCATGAAAAAACTTCAATCAGAACAAATAACAAGGGCTTGTGTATGGGGGACCTTAGACCCGCAATTTTATGATTAAAAAAGGAGATAGGAAATAAAAGAATTATAAAGGTCCCAAAAAGTTATTTGTATTAAGTGGGATTGCGGATAAATAAATTAGCAAGCCCAGAAAAAATACTTTACTTTGGGACTAATTTCTTTAGTTATAACTCCTCCCTTTAATCGTAATTGTAATAAATTAAAAACCATATTACGGATAGACCTTGATTTCAAATTTTATCTCCCAATAACTTTTAAATTAAGATACCATTTTCGTTTTTTGTCATTTGTGCTTACAATCGATAAGAAAATGCTCACCAGTTTTAGCACGAATTTCCTGTTTAAATGACCGCGATTTCGTTCTTGCTTTACTTTTGTTTTTAAACAATTGGAATCAGCTTTAGTGATGGAAAGCACGTGGTTTGGGAATAAGCAGAAAATAAAAAAAAAAAAAAACACAAATGGTTTTATATAACAGGATTTGAATTGTACAACTATTTCTTGGGGTATTACCTGCTTTCGGTGGTGCAGAGGCCTCACCAAGAATGTGGGCAGCCTGATTATGAATGGAAATTCAGTCAAATTCAGACGGGCGCCTATACCAACGCCTGCCCATCTTGTTTGTTTACATTTTTCGTATTTCGTAGGAACACAAGCTCGGGCTGCACGGGAAAATAAGCACCCTTACAGAATTGAGGAAATTCCCTTACCGTGTCTGGGAAAAAAGCATTCTTACCAATTTTTCGGGTAGTTTGACAAAAACACGAGCGCCAAAACTCGAGGGCATTTTTTACGTTTTCCGTAACCCCAGATAGAAAAACGAAAAAACGGGCTTTATAATATTTATAATATATATATAATATATATTATTATATATTTATATATATAATAATATATAATTATATATATATATATACGAATAAATTATATATATATATATATATATAATAATATATATATATATATATAGGGGTATTATATTAAATATATTATAAATTATATTATAATAATATATATATAATAATATATTATAATAGATTATATATATATTATATATATATATATATATTATATAATATATAATATAGGTGATGCACCAGATGTCCACTTTTTTCGCATCCGCGGATGCGAATGTTTGGTTTTAACATCCACGGATGCGGATGCGCATATTTCTAATATATAATATATATATATATAATTATTATATTAATATATATATACTAATATATATAAATATATATATATTAAATATATTAATAAAAATAATATATATATATATATCATATAAATATGCCTAATATATTTCGAGTTTTAGCCACAATCAATTAATATATTTGTTACCAGGGTGCGAGACCGGGACCCAACCCAACTTCAAAAATGCACCCCCAAAACCAGGCCTCTTCCCCATCCTCTCCGACGTTAATGAAAGAGATTACAAAGGGATTATATACCTGTTTGGCAACTAGTTATGGAAAAATGGGCAAAATATAGGGAAAGGGTATTTCATGGTTGCTGCTTGAGAAACATCAAGTTTTAGCCTTTTTCTGCTGAGAGATCTGTTTTTCATTCGTTATCCATAATATTAAGCCAGCCATTGCTAAAATACTCCTTCTACTTGGAACCGACTAGTTGGGAGGGAACAGGGCCAAAAGTAATTTCCCTTGGCCATAGTTTACTTAAGCGTGGGTAAAAAACATTTGCTTAACTTTCCCACCAACTGTCAGATCTAGTCGTTTCTTGTGATAGTTTTCAAATCATTGCACTACATCTTTGGTAATGGCGTGTGTGTTTCTTTTCATTAACTAACTGGTCTGTAACAAATCTCCAGTGATAAGACAATCGGATTGAAAGTTTTTTCAACTGCAACACAAGGGGACGATTTACTATATATATATAGTGTCATTACAAAAAAAAAAAAAACTTTGCCTGGTTATAACGGGGATCTAAGTAAGTTGCTCAAGAAGTATGAGTTCATTAATTTTCCCAACCAGAAACTATAGGTATGGTTAGGGCTCGAGTTGTATGACAATCTTTCCATTCTTTTTAAAACCGTCAATCATTGTTGCATTTGAAGGAGATGGTTCCAAAATTCTTCCCCCCCCTTTTAAAGTTGAGGAATTAAATGTTTCACCGTGAGACAAGAAGTAAGCTGTAGAGGGCCGCTGATGTTTGGCATCAATTAATCTCATGTGGGACCCTCTGTGACTCCTTTCAAATTATTATAAACTTTCAGCCTAAAGCCAAAGTCCAATCCTTTAACACAGTTGAATCGAGTCCATGTCTCTCATTTAAATTGTGAGATTCAATTCCTTAAATATTTATTTATACAAATTCTTATCAAAATCCGGAACAATAAAACCTTGCGCAAAAACATCCGGGCAAGGGAAAGCGCGCGTCGGGATTGCGGGGCGGAGGCGGGATGCTTTAATAATGTGCGGATGCTCCACGAATGCGGATGCGGCTACTGATCACAAAGGTAATACTAATATATAATTGTAATATATAATAGTTGTATGTATGTAGATATAATATATTACAATATAATATTATACAATATTATATATAATTTAGGGGGCCATATAGGAATAAAGTATCAGGTTATCGATATCGGGGTATCGGGTCTTAAAAATTTTGGTATCGGTCTTATCGGGTTATTCGGATCGGCAATTTGAATACAAATTGCAGAAAATACGTGTATCCTGGTTAATCGGATACGGCCTTCAAATTTTCCCAAGTATCTTATGCCCAATACTAAATATATTTAATTTTAATATAATATATATAAATATATATCATATGTATATATAATATATTATGATATATATATATATATAAGGAAGATCGTCGAAGCACTTAGAAAATGGGTGACAGTTGGCCATTCGCTATCTTATTCTGGTATTGTTTATTCTCGGAAATGTTTTTTTCGCATTGCACTTTCGAAGTTCTTCACGCTTCTTATTCACGCTGTTTATAATACTTTTAAATTATTTACGTAATCCTGCTTTGTAGTGTTGTTAGTAGTAGTCAAACGCTTAGTATTTTGATTAGCAGTAATACCGAGAATTTAAATTCTTGTGTTACTTTCATTATGTTAATGATTTTTTGTTAAAGAAGTTTGTAGTAGGGAACTTCCATGATAAATCACATGCAGCACGAGGAGCCGCAAATGCTACGAGAGGCGATAAATGCGGCTAAAACAGTTATTACACAAGAAAGGTGGCATAAAGCCTTTTTTCAGCGTCTCAGAGGTTCAGTGCTTGCAAATTATTCGTTTTTATAATCTTAATAACAACTGTAAGAAATTGTACATAATGTACAGATAAGGAAAAACTAACTCTTATTACAGTCTACTATCTGTTGCTTGCTGAGAAGGGGCCGTTTTGGACCATCATTAAATTCTTCTCATTTAAGAGACCCCTCTTGGATATATTTCAGGGGTTATGTTTCTTATAGAAAAAAATGGTGGACTTTTCAATTTAAACTGTCGAGAATATGTAGATATACAATTTGGTCCAAATATTACCAATCATTGTTATATCATTGAAACAGGGTTCTGATATTCGGAGATTCATCCTTGGAAATCCTTATTCAAAAACATTTTCTAAACTGTGTAGTTCCTTCCTGAAAATGTCCTTTTCTAGAACGTTCATAGTTGGATTCACTTGGAATCTTCTTTCTTTCCAATATTTGGATTCCTTTCTTTCTTTTTTTGTAGCTGAGGTAACCTTGAGTCGATTGCTGAAAAATCTTTCCTCGGTGCTATTTTAAAGTTGGAAATTCATCCTGAACCTTTTCTTCTTGGAAGTTGTTTAGGAGTTGTGGTTCATCTGGATCCCTCTCCCTGCCCAAATTCTAACGGTTTGGATTGGCGTGTCCTTCCTCTTTTACCAATAGTACTTTACAGCAAGAAAGTTTTATCTTGCTGAATTCATACTTCACCCACTTGGAAAAACCCATTTTGCCCAGAGTCAGTACAGTTTAAGTCATCATGTTGTATTCACAATTGTTGTAGGTGTCTGGATTCTTACTCCCCTTGAGGCAATCAATTTTCAAATACCCAAAAAACCCGCCTCCTCTTACTCTCATTTTTTGTCAACCTTGATGAGCTTTTTCCAGATCAAAACTTCTGACATAATTAATTTTTTTAAATGTATATATATATATTATACATATTTAATATATATATAAATATATAATATAGTATATAATTATATACATAATAATATATTAAATATTATTATTATTATGGAATACATATAATATGAGTATATCAGATATATCGATGTTATATCCTACTATAATACATTCTAAACTATATAGTATAATATAATATTCATATGGTAGATATATATTACGATATTCAATATATATATATTAAGTAAAATAGCTATTAGATCATATGTTATTATGGATTCGTATTTACTTTATCAATGATTTTATTATTATACACATATATAATTAGTGGGTATGAGAGGATATAATCATACTATTATATATTATATTGAATATAATGTAATATCGTACATTAGGTCTACGAGTTTTAGTTAATATATTTTCATCTAAAGTAAATTTAGTAAATATAATTATTTATTTCATATATTATAATATATATAATTATTCCCATTACTATATGATCACAGGGTTTAACCAAGTTTTTTACATGCAGATTTTTAAATACTTTAAGTATACTGTGTTATGTTTTCTACGAAACCACCAGTTTCCAGGCCTCCGCAAAGCTAGGGCCTGCGATTGCCGGCCCAGGTGCCCCCTCCAAATCTAGCAACCGTCCACTGCCGTGACCAAACAATTATCCACAGGCGATCCTAAACAATGCATTTTTCTCTGATATCATGACAAAACCCATTTAGTATATGTGACATACACACTACTATGAAAATGACGTGAATTTTTTTTTGCTAGTTATTTATTTTGACATTTATCAAATCTACGTGTCTTGTTTGATAGATAAAATTGGAGTAGGCCTCCCTTTTTCGGAGTGATAATTATTTTTCTCACTAGATTGCTTAAAACTTGAGAAAATTCTGTCATATCTAAAAGTTCATCGGAATTCATCTCATAAAAGTTATCATATAGATACATAATAAAACCTGTATTATATACAGTTATTATATATGAATAATAATACTACACTTTCAAAAATATACATACTAATATTAATATATATTATATATATATTATTATATCTGAAGTAATAACGTATATATATATTATTATATTAGTTAATATTATATATAAATAATATATATGTAAATATATTAATCAAACTTTTTTAAATTGAATATATGAAAATATTAGGTAGTAGATAATATATATTATAGCTATACTTTATATCCAGGCTTGGTTTCCAGTACCTTTTGTCTATAGTACAAGTATACAAGGATCAACGTACTCTAGAATGTTTTTCCAATAACAAGTACAAGTACAAGACTCTGAATTTTGTTTCAATTACAAGTTTAACAAGACATGTACATTAGTAATCATGTTATCGTAGTACAGTACAATTACAAGTTATTTTATGAAAAACTTTGCAATATAGATATATATAATTACAATTATGTATTATATATACTTATCATTATTATATATATAATAATATATATCTTTATATTATCGTAATATAGGATATCATCTATATATACTATACTTATTATTATAATATTATATATATTATACAAGTATAATATATATTATATAATATATAGTATATGATATATCAACATACTCACTCTTCTCTGGAAGTCGACTGGGGATAAGGTGAGTAACACTGCCACCGCAAACATGAAAAATACGTTAGATAAGAATATGAAGCACTGCGGAAAGAAATCTCAACTCTTATCCGAGCTCCTTATAACTCTCTTTTGAGAACTCTTGCGCGTCAGAGAGAGAGAGGTGCAATCGCGCGTGAGAGCTTCAGCGGGAGCCGCGACGAACCCTGCACTATTGCAATCTCGTCAAATGTGAGAGTTGCATGCCCCTGGCCCAGTGTGAACTGACAAACCACTCCCCCCGGCGCGCGCCACAAAACCGCTATGTCAGCTCCTGTTATGTACCTTGTGCTGTCTCGCCTCTGCCAAACTCACGATTCCTCCCTCAGGCATTCTTTACTGACTCAATTCAAGGTATAAGTAGTAATAAGTACGAGAAAGGGGAGTTGCAACGACACCTGTACGTATGCAAGATGCACGAGATACGTACATTGTACGCACGCGCTAGCGCAAGAATACACGTGATCGTAAAATATCTGTATGTTACGTATATGAGTGTATAATATATTCGAATATATAATATAATAATATATTAAATATATATATACAATAAATACATTAATATATATTGATATTTATTAATATATATATAATAATATAGAATAATATAATAAAATAATATATAATATATATTATCATAATTATATATATATTATAATATATAAATATATTATTATTATTTACGCCTAACCCCCCCTTTACCCTCACCCCCCTTTGTCATATACACAAACGAAAATTATGTGCACGCACCAGCAGATGCGTCACACACGAATTGCGACATTCATGACGTATCAACATATGAACAAGTAGATTGTTAATTTACATACATACCCCAATTGCATACTACACACATTTACCACCTCCCCTATTTCTTCTTACCCCCTTTCGCCTCTTAGCCCCCCAGCTGCCCTATGACTACTTTCGGAAATTTACCCTAACCCTCCCTCTTCTCTTAACGTCCAGTTTGCCATGCGTACTTGTGTTTACCCTATCCCCAACTTCGTTAGCACGATGCCTACGTCCCCTCATCATATGCCCCTACGCAACTTCGCCACTTGGCTCTGCTGCTTCATCTCCCGCACACACAACACCGAGCGATTCGCGCGGCGGCGCCGAAGGCGCCCCGCCGGCGCTCCTTTCCCACCATCCGGCGCGCGCGCTTTCCCCAACTGGCACAACCGGCTCCGCGTGCCGGGAGATCCCGCCTTTCGCCTTTCGTTCGCCGTTCGAGTTTTAGCTAACTTGCTTTCACCCTTCACTTGAGAGTGGGAGTTTTTCTACGCCCTATCTCCCCCACGAAGTCTCTATTACCCCGTCCCATCTCTCACGTGTACAACATAGCAGACCCGTTTAACCAATTCACATGATCATGTAGCTGAAGATGCCACATTTTCGACTATAATAACAATTTGAAAGAGAATTCATTTAAAACTATACGCTATACAGACCTGAAGCAGTAAAGCAGTATACAGCATGTATAAGCAAGACAGTATACACCTAGTCAGTAAAAGCAGCTTTCAAAGCAGTAAAGCAGATCTCTTCTAAGCACCTAAAGCAGTGGAATAAAGCAGTTAAAGCAGTTTTTTAAACAGTAAAGCAGTAAAGCAGTAAAAGCGAGCGTTAAAGCTAGTAAAGCAGTTAATAGTATGAGCAAAGCCTAGTTAACGCAGTAAAGATGCAGTGGAATAGCTGAAATGCGTAGTACGAAAGCAGTGAAAGTCAGTCCAGCATCAAGCAGCTAAAGCAGTTAAAGGACAAAAAAAAACAGCAACCCCGCGGCCCTTTGTCACTACCAGCTGTTGTTTTACTGTTTTACTGCACCCGGTGATAACTAAAATTACTTCAAAGTTTTTTTAATAATGATCCAATTTGTTTTTATTATTATTATCTTATTATATTATTCATTAATTATTATTATTTTTATATTATTATTTATATTATTATTATTATATATTATTGATAATTAATAATTATTATTATTATTATTATTATTATTATTATTATTATGTATTATTATTATTATATTATTAAAAAGCATTTACTTCTGCAATTATTCAGCCGAAAATCACAGCTAAAATTATTTCTAAGTTTATTTTAAAATAATTTTGGATTTGTTTTTATTCACCTTTAAAGAAAAATAAATAAAATAAAAGCGGGGATCAAGGAAAGGAGTATACGAAATAATTTTCTATATTACATTTAACGATCGACATAATAATTAACGAAGTAAATCAATTCTCATTTGCAATAAAAGAAATAAACAAAACGTTCCTCCTTATAATATATATAATATATACATAATATTATTAGAATATATATATATATATATATACACGTAATATAATAATAATATATATATAGATATAATATTCACCATATTATAGCTCATATTTTAACAATGATATCATGCAGCTTTATTGACGCCGCAAAACCTTGTAGGCGAGTGGGTACAGCCATATGCGCACTCCGAGGATTGAGGTTGTGTTTGCGTTGAAGTATGCCTGAACTCCTATTAGATGATCAGCACTGAAACTTCCCCTACATATGAATTGCTCATTATCCTCATATCGGTACATTTCTCTACCCTCCCTTGTAGTGCTTTGTCGTAAGTTACAGACTCATGGAAGATCTGCACGCCAACGTGAATGAATTCATCTCCATGCAATTGTCTACCTTCGAGTTATCATGAACCAACCAGGATACAACGTTAACTGTAAATAGAAAGCTGAAGTGCATCGATATTTTTATCTGCCGATTATATGCGTTGTAAGATCAGCGTCAAGACAGCAATGAGCCGAGTCGCGGTTCTTAGTCTTTTCTCTACATCCTTCACCATTTTGTCCATACGTTAATATTCGCCATACACTTCGAAAGTGATGATGTCTCAGGGTCCCTACATTTCAGCGTTAACTCTTGCGCATTCCAGTAATTACGACAATAGGTTCCATCCTCTTTCTCAAGCGCACGGCGGTATAGTGGTCCTTTACACAACGAAGCTTATCGGGTGTAACATCAAAAACCCTACGTACTCATCGGATACATGTTAGCGGGATGGAACTTTCCGTGTGGGCATCAACCACCATTGGCGTCTCGTCTTTGCAACGAAGAGATACAACGTCTATGTTCGCAACTAGACTGAACGCTCCCGTTAACCTACAGAGTCCGAAGTGCCCATACAACTCCCACCACCAGGGTAAACGTATAGCAGGAGTGAAATGCACTAACAGCACACATTTGTAGTTTAGAGCAGTACTGATTCGCAATAGCGGATATGCGTTCACCCTCGACTAATTATAAGTTCACCGGCAACAAGAAGATATTGCGTAAGTTGTCCTAGGTCGTGCTCTACTTCACAGGGTCCATACCCTTGCTCATCACTTGAGCACAGAATGATCCTCATTGCGTGCTGGGAACCCGCTGGCTAGCTTCCCCCAGAAGAGAGTTCAGGAAGAGTTTAGCTATGTAACGCATGCATGGGTTAGGCTTGATGTTATCAGGATTTAAAATGACGCCTTCGATTCTCTTGAAATCGGACATGAACTGTTGAAATTCAGGGGATGACTTAGATGGGACACCGTCAGGAAGACCCGAAGCTTCAGTCTTCCACTTTAGGAAGGTCTCTACATATTTGCTGAAGATATCATCAGACTTCTTGAATTGCCAGATTTCATAAAGTTTCTTGATTTTATAACACTTCAGCAGAGCAAGTTCTAATTCAGGACTGCAGTAGACACCCTTAAGCATCCGCTGGTTATCAGTGTGCGTACATTTGCCTTCATAACCGGTTTCACTACATGCTCGGCACAGTGTGAAGATGAGGCGATCTTCATAGCGGCCGGGAAGTACAGGGGTGTACAGCGTCTTTGGGGGTAGTACGCTCACATAAGATAAGCCAAAGTATGTGGTGTTAATATCTTTCACGAAATCGTTAATCGAGGGTAACTCCCGACCTGTGAGTTTCGTAGGTAAGCCTGCAGGAAATGATTTAGTTTTTTGGACGTAAGGATAGAGAGACGTAAAATCGAGATAGTGGAGTTTCATCCACTCAGTAGGGGGGTAGTAATATACGAATGGCTCAGTACGTCCACCATATAGAGCAGAGGTTCCCAACCTTTTGCAATTCACGGCACCCCATTTGAGGCTCTTGAAATTTTGAGGCACCCACTTGTCATTTATATTATAATAACATAATATAATAAAATAATAATAATAATAATAATAATAATAATAATAATAATAATAATAATAATAATAATAAAATTAATAATAATAATAATAATAATAATAATAATAAAATTAACTAATAATAAAAATAATAATAATAATAATTAATAATAATAATAATAATAATAATAATTAATAATAATAATAATAATTTATATTACACTAGATAATTAATAATAATAATAATAATAAGTAATAACTAATAATAAATTATTATAAAAAGAGTAATGTATCAAAATGATGAGAATAATAAGTAGATTTTAAATTAAAATAATTTATAATAAAACATACCTGTTAAAATGAAAGCTGCGGATTGGTATGTTTAGAGAGTCGGATATAATAATATTAATGGAAAATTTGGGCTTGATACTTGGAGCACAAATTGTATGTTAGGATCTGATGTTGAAACGCAAACACGCATATATTTTCCCTCAAGATTGCAACCAATCCATTTCTTTCAATGTTTGCATTATTATTGTGACCATTGCAGACAAAGCGTTGTTCCACAGGATGATGATTTGAAAATGGCAAAAGGGGTTAAAAACTTGTGCTTTCTTCTTAGTTTCTTCTTACTAGGTTAGGATACTCCCTTGTCTGTTTGCTTAGCAAAGAAGCCACTATAGAGTCAGTCTTCTTCAAGAGTTAATTTTAAGTAAAGGTATCAGTGCCACTAGATCATTAAAAGTCGGTCTTTTCAGTAGCTGTGAACATCTAGTTCATCATCAATATCTGCCATACCATATGAAATGGGGAAACAATCCACTCAAGATTCGTCAACTAGAAAAGAGAAGGAATTTTGAATCACAAACAGTATGGCTTAAAATCTGTGATAAATGATCACGGAACCAACATTGCTTTATTCGGGATCCTATGAACCAAGAACAGTTGTCAGGGCGTATTGAAAATTCGAAATATATCACTTTTCTCAATGCAGCTTCCAAATGCTATCGTTTCTCATTAAACCATATCATTACCTGGTTGAAGAAATTTATTGATTCAGCCGTACCCCCAAAAAGGCAATAAATAGTTTATGTAATTCATTGTAGTTACTAAAAATATGCTGACGAGATATATGACAGCTGTAAACACATCATCATATTGCAGCAAACTTAGTAAAATAAATTCTTTTTCATATTTCTACAAAAAGACTTTTTATTCCTCTTTGAGGTCGAAACAGAGGGTATTATAACTTCTACCACGAGATTAACCATTCATACATTCTGTATGTACAATAATAATAACATATTAGGATTGGCATCCGCATTTCACCAACATATATTTTTTCACAGGATGTACAACTTCAAAGGTCGCAATTTAATGTAATTTAGCATCATTCAAAACCCACGAATTTCTATCACTTCAGCACACAGCTCAAACAATTAATTTGAATACATCATATTTAACTGAATTTATAACTGAAGCAAGCAATAAACTTCATTCATTTTCTCAAAGCTCCATTGAATTTTTAGATGATATGGATTGTGTACCTGTTGAATGTTCACATTCTAGTATTAGCTATATTGATGATAAAACAGGGAGAGGCACTTCACTTTCTCTAAATATGGAAAATGTCCATCACCAAGGAAAAAAGCAGACTTTAGAGACTGATAGAAAACGTAAACTAGATGAGGAAAATAAACTTTTAGAAATCCAAGAAGAAAAATGTCAATATCTTTACAAAACGAAAAATGAATTCAGAAATGGAAAAAATCACAAAATTGTTGGAGACTTGCATCCTTTTCAGAAGATTGCAAAGGGGGAAACATCTTTACTATCAAGCATAGAAGAGGACAAAATGTTACATTGTAACCAATGTGGACAACATAAATTTTACGAAAATTTGTAAGTACTATTATTATTTATTCATTTTTTTTTTTTCATTTATTTATTTTTAAGTTTATTTTATATATATTTTTTTATTTTGTCAACTTCAATGAAAATTACTGAAAATGTCAGAAATATGTAATTATGGAGAATATTAATGAAAATTACCGAGCCTCACCCAAAAAAATTTTTGCAAGCACGCAAAACTTTAATTATATAACATTTGTCTGTGGAGAAAATAGTTTCAAAAATTGCAGTTTCAGATTTTCACGAAGCTTGTACGAAATGTTTGAAATGGGCTGAAAAGAAAGAAAAATGTAAAAAAAATAGTGAGAAATGAGCCTGAAAAAAGTTATGAATTCTTCAAATTTCATATTTACGACATTTAAAACTAATAACATTGCCACATGCTTCTTTTTATAATCTTTATTATAGACTTATCATTGAGTTGAAGCAATATTTTATTTTACCACCACTCATGGGTCTGGGGTTACAAAGGATGAAGCTGTAGAAAAATGTTTGTGCCATGTATTAGTATTGTGGGTTCTGAT